>JAQGCX010000057.1:0-34238 GCA_034700205.1 Plectus parietinus
GATCTGTTTGTAGGACGGAAAATTGAGCATTTCTTCAGTGATGTCAACACCTGGTGGAAAGCCCATGTCATTGATTCCGTGCCTGGTTATCCTGCATTCTACAACCTCGTCTATGACAATGAGCCTGAAACAGTGTACACGTACAAACTGAATGATGAGTTTGAGCATGGTGACGTGAGATTTCTTGAAGATAACAGTTAGGGAGGGACATGGCATTCAGCTGTTCTGGTTCTCTTGGTGCAAGAGGGTGTAAATTACTCAGCCGGTACATTTACCGAAGATGTTGAGGATTTTCACTGAGCACTGAGAGAGCTAGTCTAAGTTGGATTGCGTAGTGTTCAGCATTCAGTATTAGACACAGCATTCAGCTGGTCTGGTTCTCTTGGTGCAAGAGGGTGTAAATTACTCAGCCGGTACATTTATCGAAGATGTTGAGGATTTTCACTGAGCACTGAGAAAGCTAGTCTAAGTTGGGTTGCGTAGTGGCACGGAAGTCAAATGTATTAGTCAGGTGATTGGAAAGCATAGAAATGTGATGTTTTAATCGTGATATAAAACTGCCGAAGTACAGCAAAAACCAAAAAAAACTCGTGTATAGGTAGTCATGTATTGATGTGTGTTGTGTGTGTCATGTCTGAGTATCCATCAAAATTTACAAAATTTTCATCTCCTCCCTCTCTTTCCCCCACCTGTACCTGCAGGAATGGTTGCTAAAGGTTGTGTATGTGGTAATTCACTCTCAGCGGAGAGTGCGTGTTGATGCCCACGCTTCCAATAGAACCATAGAATGCACAGTATGGAGACCAGCAGCCACCCCTCCCCCCCCTTTAGTGCCTCGCACCAGTGGCTGGCGTCCACGTCGCGCGAGGTGTCAACAGCTGCCCAATTTCTGTACAGTTCATGCTGAATATGTCTTTATCTCTATGACTTTTCAATTTTAATAAATCTTTGTTCACGGAAAATGGGCAGCTGGCTAACAAGCCACATACAGTAACTATCGGTTTAAAGAGAATCGCTTAAAAAGGAAAATCGGTTAAGTGGAAAAGTTTTGGTACCCCCATTGTCCTGGATTTTGTACAGAGGAAATTCACTTAAATGGGAAAATTTTCGCGGTCCCCAGGATTCCCTCTTAACCGATAGTTACTGTACTTAAAGGGTCTATCTTCTGTGTGCAATCATGCAATCAGTTTCATCTACTTTACTGTCTCAAAAATTTGCAAACATGTCAGTAGAACACTTATACAGGCGGAAAAAGATGTGCAAACTGTGGGATTACGATTCGACCATACAAAGTCAACTGGTTAGGGTGCAGCGAAAGTTCATACAGTGCAGAAATTAAAAAACCAGTGAATACTTTCTGACCATTAGTGTTCAAGTGCAATAAGTCGCTGTCGAAAAGTCTATCTGAGTTGATGTCGAAAAGCCATCTGTGATCGAAAATGCGCACATTCTGGGACCGTGTGTGTAAACTCATTTGCAATAAATGGGAGATCAGTAGTTCATTTAAATCAGTCCTCATTGTCAGTAATTGATTCGTGATATGGTCGCGATCACAAAGACGCGGTAAAATTGGACTGACAATGACAATGAGTGATGGGTGTCGTCGGGCAATTCCCTCCACCATTTCAGCGTAATTAGTAATTTGTTTCTGTGATTGTCCAAATCGAAATTGGTGACCCATTGCAGTCGCTGGGCGTGGGAACGCATCGTTAGTTCCAACGTGAATAAATAAACGAAAGATGCCAACCAGCGAAAAAAGTTCTGCTAGCAGACAAACCTGGCCAGCTCGCGCGCCGCCCATACACAGCGTCGTTGCACCGTGAATTGCGATATTTCTCGTCAGCGAATCGCCAACGATGAGAGTGGACGGCTGTTCAACGCCAGTCTGATATTGGTGACGAACTTCCATGAGACATTCGCCGTGCAAATTTTGACCGCGTCCCATCCGGCCCCTACCCCAGCACTCATCGCTGGTATCTTCCACCAGCGAGCGGTCACCAGTGCTTAACAGCGATTGCAACAGTGATTCGTCACTTCCGAATTTAATGGTTGTGATCACAATCATGATTCTTCGTTTCAACTGGTCCCATTTGCGGTTCAATGCACTAAATTGTTCTGTGCGTGGATACGTGCACAAAGCGTTTAGCTGGCTGGGATGTTCGGTCGATAGAATCTGCAGCGCCACAGCCTCGTCGCTAAAAAACTTCGCTTTCGTCCATTTATAGAGATGTTCAGTGCTTGGGAATTCTTTCCCGTGAAACAGTATAGGTTGCGACAGCAAATGCCAATTAGACAAGTAACGAACGGAATAATCGGAAGCGCGTCCTCGATAAAAAATCGCGTCGTCAGAAAAACGACCGCCGAAAGCCATTTTTCACGAGGAAACAACGAAGACTGATTGCAGAAAATCGAAGCTGTCCTCTCGCTCGCGCCCCCTACTGCCACCGCGAAACATTTCCCTTGCTTGAATTAGCCTGATTTTCCCTGATTTCTCTCGCATGGAACTCGCAAATACCGTACTTCACATGTTGCGTCTACCAATCTGCGTGAACGTCCGTTAAGCGTGCGTGCATAGGATGGAAATCGCGAACAGTAAAAATTTAAATTAAAAAAACTGGTTAGAGTTCGTTCGTAAGTAATTGCAGAATAGTGTTTCCCACACTTGGGGCTACATTTTGCACTATTACTTGTGTCGGATCTGCGTTTCCGAAAAAACGAGTGCCAGTCCCTACTGCTACGATGATATCTATCTGTGTAGTGAGGTGTCGCCCCGGCACCAACCGCTACTAATCTGAGTACAACCGCTGCGGTCACAGAAGCGCCGTCGACGCGGTTCCTGCTGCTCGTCACCGTCACCGCAGTCACTCTGATCGCCTTCTTCAGCTGGTCCGACGCCGACTTTTAGGCCAAACCTGCCTTCGTTTTTGATATCGTGTGTATGATTCGCACTCATCGCGTAAAAGTGTTCGCGCTACATCGGTAAACGTGCATTTTATTTGCCGACGAGCATACATTGGCTAGTCAACTAAGGAAAAATATGAATCCAGTAACGCATTGAGTTCTTTTATTTAAAGGATTTGGGCAATGAGTGAAGCCATTATGGGCATGGGGGCAGACGTGGGCAAGATCAGATCCCTAGGGGGGGATTTAGTATAGAAATTTTCTCAAAAATCCCATTCTATCCAGTGCTTGTCCATTTTTTGTGAGAACCCCTCCCCAAGCACCTGGATACCTCCGGCCAAAATCGGCTGAAACCAGCACTCGTACGTTTTGAGTCCCGGCACGAATGATTGCGGAATCCTAACCGTTTTTTGAAAGTTCTGGAATGTTCTCGAAAATTCTGGACCTATCTTGAAAGTTCGATGGAGACTATAAATAAGGGCTGGGTTCCTTCAGAAAGACGAATTGGGGTGCAGCCATAATGGAATTTTAGGGAAAGTGCCACTAATCCAATTTTGTTGTTGGCAGGGGAGATGATGTAAAGAAAGCGAATTGTTCATCGCGTTCATTGCCCCCGATACTAATTTCAAAGTGTTTACTATGGACACACATTATTAGTCAGATCAAGATGGTTATAGTTTCGAAGCGAATCTTTGAAAGCAGCTACCGTATCCTACTTTCCTCACCACATGCTTCGTCATGTGGTGCGCGCTGAGTATTCCGTCGCGCACAAAGAAAGGAGGAAAAGCTTTGAGTCCGCTCTGGCTCCCAGAATCCGAAAGATTTCCCACTATCCGGACTAAAGTTTGAGCAAAAATATACTTTTATTATCTTTGCACACCAAATTCGGCCTTGATTTTGTGTCACACCCAGGAGCTTTATTTTTTTGTGTGGTCTCATTGAACAACTGAGGACAAGAGAAGTGGAGAGAAAGAATCGAGCAGATGTCGTCGACGGCGCTGTCGTTGACGTCGTTGGCGACTCGGCAGCTGCCCAAGGCGCCTTCGTCGTTGCTCTATATCGAGGCGGCCAACTCCTTGCTTCTCGTCGGCACCGATGGCGAAATCGTATGTTCTCGTTTATTTATTGACTTTCATTTGTCTTTTATTTGTTGCGTATTGCACTTTGTCGATTCAGCATCAATCTGTCACATTTTATTGCGTTGTTGACAGGTCCTTTTTTCCTGCTCACACAGGGCGGATTATGACTCGGTGGGGAAGTACTTTAGCCATACTTTTAAATGTGCTGGAGAGAAAATGAGGGGATCCCCAAGATTCTTGTGGAATGTCTCACGCGGTTCTCCCCTTTAGTTTGTGTGTGGGCAGGTGTGGGGATCTGAGACTTCAGCATATTTTCATGATCCACAACTGCTGCTATTGCTTACTATTTCAAGTCGTTTCTCTTCTGTCCTTCTTTACATACGTAGTTGCTCATGAAACAAAATGTTGTAATGACAAAAATCGTGTTGAAGATTTTCGCGAATGAATGGTGCTTCTTCTATAAATATGAAGCGGAACCTACCATATTTATTTATTTATTTTTTCAGGCGGTTCTGGACAGTTCTTTGGATTCGGCGCCTGAGCGCTTGCTCGTATTGCCCGAGAAGGCGCAATTGGTGTACGAGCCGACGCACAAGGCGCTTGTACTGGTCGGCGAACAGTCTATCTCGTTCAGACGCGACTGTGGTGGCAGCTATTTCCTTAAATCGGCGATGTCCACTCCGCAAGACGACTTTGTTCACATCGAAATGACTATTGCAGAGGTAATTTTATTTCAGCCCTGTGCCGAATCATCCTTATTATCAAGTTGTTTATTTCTATGATTGTCGAAATGTAATGCTGTAACAGAATGCCGCTAATGTCTCTAGGGAATGCACGAAATGATTTGCGAAACTTTTTCAATAAGTTGACCGTCAATGTACGGGACATTGTTTCAGGGTACCAAACTGGTGTCTTTTTTCGGCGGCGATGTCGCCATTTCGGAGCAGCTGACACCAGTGATCGAATCGCTGAAAAGCCAGCTAGAGAAAGCCAGAACAACCAACTTGAAGGTGAGTAATGGCTCATCAGACGCAATCAGTTTTATCGTTCGCTGAGCACCTCAGACGTGTGCTCCATTATTTTATGTTGGCAAAGTTAGCCCAAATGCGGATCAATAGTTTTGCATTCTCTTGATTATTTAAATTGCTGTTGGTAAATGTTACAAATATGATGGCATATAATTTCGTCATTGAGATATTTGCGAGAAAATGGCGCATGCATTCAAGCTGCGAGGGGAAATTGAGGCGGTTTTTAATTAAAATTTAAAAATTGTCGTTTTTTTCAGTGGGACACAGTGACGCTGGACGGGAAGCTGTCTGATCTGCGAGAACAGTTCACCCGTCTGCTACAGATGGTGCGCACACCCGACGCCTCGTGGCTGCTGCCGATTGTCGCTTGCGTCCTGGAACGAATTCAACTGCAACACGATCACCCCTACAATTTCGACCTGGGCACCGACGGCACTGGACTCGACAAGGCCGTCATGGCCAGCGAGGCCGCTAGAAAACTCACCTTCGATCACTGGCCGCACATGCACTACAGGTTTCTCAATCCTACTTTCATTTTTCATTGAAAATCCAGAATGACCTGCAGTTTTTATGCAATATTTTCACGAATCGTCCCGTCCGAGATATAATGTTTTAGATGGGCTTTGCCGGGTCAAATGGCCGAGGCGGGTTTCTACCATCAGCCGAACACGACGGGGGACGACAGGGTGATGTGCTTCACCTGCAATGTCTGCCTCGTCTGCTGGGAGCCGGCTGACGAGCCCTGGTTAGTCGCAGTCCATCATTTCAATCTATTTCTTTGGCAGTTTTTTTCAATTTATCAAATGATACGCAATTCGGACGGGCGTAAAAATTATTTGATCATTTATATCATTCGGCAATGCCGCTGGCAAATCGGAATTTTGTGACGGTATACATATAATTAAAATGAGAAATATCGACGCGGCGTGTTTAACCATTCGCTGTTTATTCTTTCGTTCATCCATTTCTTTATTATTTAAATAATGATGAGTATTTGAGGTCGGAGCACGAACGCCACTCGCCGCAATGTCCGTTCGTGCGCGGAGACTTCACGCAGAACGTCCCGAGCGGGATCACCATGGCGTCTACGTCGCCCGTCGCGCACGGCCTGACCGAGTCTGTCGCCTGCGTGTCGACCGTGAGTCAGTGCGACTGGCTCGCCATCGGCACCGCCACCGGCCAGTTGCAGCTCTGGCGCATGGATCGCGTCGTGCAGGTCGGTATTCATCTTTCGCACATCGGTTTACTGCCGCTTCCAACTTCAATACGGCTTACCCAGTACCAGTTTTCCGATTGATTTTTCATTTCACCATACCCATCCGTAATGTCAGCCGCTGATTGAGTTGTGCGCCTCATCAAACTCTTTCCGATAGTGTCCAGTCGGCAGTGACTAAATAACATATTGACACTCGAATAATGCTTGCTAAAATAAGTATTCTCAAACACGCATTTACAGGCGCTTCAAAACTTCACAGTGGATTTGGACGATCCGTACATAGGCATGAAAACCGGGTACATGTTCGAGCCGCGACGGCCGCAGCGAGTCACCTGGAGCGATGACGCATTGTACGTAAATTTGCGCAATCGTGACGAGTCATCATGCAGGAAATTGGAATTAGCTTTAACAAATTGTTAATTTGCGCTATTGGGTGAAAGTGTGAAAGTCACTCAACGCCACCGTAAATTAAATTATTTTCAGGGAACCACACGTCTTGTCGGCCGAATCGTCGAGCGAAAAGACCCCCGCTTCTCCCGGAAAGAAGGCTCTCAACGGTTCGTTCTAATTATATTATTTCATTTTCCTAATAGCGGAGAATTTGATTTCCTCGGCCCTGAGCTGAAAGTTGCAAGTACAAAGTTAATCTTTGGGTGGGACGAGGTTGGAGGTTTAAGAGTAAGGAGCTATGTATACTCCCATTTGTTTATGTTCGGCAAGTGATCTGTCTTGAAGCTCAATGCGGCAGCACTGTCATTATGTGCGCAGTTTCAGAGCCGCCGCGAGGAGGAGCGTTGGCGCCGCAGCCGGACGATCTGCGCGTCACGGCGCTGTGCTGCTGCAATCGGCCCATGAAGCAGACCAAGGCGGTCGAGCCGGGCTGGGAGGCGCCTGCCACCTGCTCCCCGGCGCTCGTCGTCGGCATAGGTCTCGACGACTGGCGTCTACGCTCGCCTTCCGGCACTTGGTCGCGTGCATCGTCCGCCGAGGTATTTTCAGCAAAGTGCTTGTTCAACTGTAATAGTGGGTGGGGGGGGGTCACCAAACACTTTTTCTTGTTGTTAAAATTTTCGATAGTTTTGTTTCAGTGTTCTGATTATTTGGTTTAAAGAGCATAAATATGCTATTTGAATCGAAGACGGTTGAACCGGTCTCTCATCATAGTATCGCATTGCAGGTGGACGCGCTGAACACGATGAACGCGGCGCCGGCTCCGCGCATAGACGGCGGCATGAAGCGGTACCGTCCGTTCTTGATCGTCTACAAAATTGACGAGAACGCCAGTCGCGCCGACACAGCCGAACGAACTGGCAAAACTACTGCCGGTATGGATAAGACTTATGAAACAGCACATTTCATTTTGTGATGTTATGGAAAATATTGGGAATCGTTGATTGGTTTGAGTACACTAGTGAATTGGTTGCAGGCTCAAAGGGCAGCAAACGTCGCAGCGGCGCGGCGGACGGGAAGACGTCGGTGGGGGAGATGGGCGGCGAGTCGACGCAGTTGGTGGTGCCGATGATGGACGAGCACGATCTGAGCATTACGGGCGCGTCCGACCAGGACATGGACGACGAACTTATGCTCGTGCCCGCAGAGGAGGAGCACTGGGAGGACGAGGCGAGCGTTCTCGAGGCCATCCACCAGGTCGGCGGCGGCTTCGGCCCGCCCGACCTCATGATGAGCGGCGGCTTCGGCGGCAACTCGAGCGGCTTCGGTGCCGGGAGCGGATTCGGCTCCAACTCGGGCATGGCCACGCCGCCCATCGCCCATCACGCCATGATCATGGCCGTATGTTCCTTTATTCAATATTTTTTAGCTAAATTTGTCGATTTTACGCGTTTTCACCATCGTATTGACTTTGAGCATCAATTGATGCGGGTCTGATATCATTTTACACTAATCATTTAAAAGAGATATTTTTTCACATTAAATTTCGATTCATCTTTTTTTATTCACCAGTCGATCGCTGTTTAGGCGGTGGGCAGCAAGCACGCGGACGCGTTAAAACCGCAGAGCGACTTGGTGCAAATTCAGTGCGAACCGCCGCTGGCTCAACTGCTTGTTCTTCAGTGCTTCCGATTGCCGTCTACAGTTGACATACCCGGAATGCAGGTAAATAATGTTTGATCAACCATTTCTTTCAGTACACTCAATCCAGAGTGGTTTTTGCTTTGAATAAAATGCAAAAGTCAAAATTATACACCAATTACTGGTTGTGGTACATATCACACCATCAAATTTAAATGCTGGATTTAAATAATATTACATCAACAATTGTTCGATGATAATTATGACTTTAGATTGACAAAATTATTCCTTCATGTGACGGCTGCTCAGTGGTGGTAATTGTGAACCGCGTGGAGGAGACGTCCGACCCCTCCGCCATCACCAGCGCCATCCTCGTCTACCGACTGTCGTTCTCGGGTCTCATGACCGGACTGCAGGAGCAGCCGTTACGCGAGCACTTGTTCAAGGGTACCAAAGCGCAGGTATTTGCAAACTCATTTTCTGAGAGAATCCTTAATAAACGTAGAAAGGCCAAAACTCGATAGAATCCTTTGTCAGATCATTATTTCTGCATTTGTGCTGGTTTATAAAATGTGATCAATAAGGGATGAACATTTTCAATTGCGATGCGCGATCGCATCCCCTTCCCCATCAGTTTAAGATAATTCTATCACTATTTGCTTTCTTTTTTGCGCGTTCTCATTGAATGGAATGCCGAACACAATATTGCAGATCGCGGCGTGTGTTCTGCTGCCCGCGGAACTGATGGGACGCGACCCGATCGATGCCGAAGTGCCCGACGCCTTGGCCTTCGTCACTTTGGCCGGGGAGTTGTGTGCCATCGACTTGAACGACGGACGCGCGTTGTACACGGGCGAAAAAGAAGAGCTCGTCGATGTGACACTCGTCGCCGACTCCAAACTCTGCGTCGTCGACAAGGCCGGACAAATGCGCTTGTTGCAGTTGACGGCGCCGCTCATGCAGGTAAATGTTTAATGAGAACGGTACAGTTTAATGGTCGCAAATAGTATTACATTAATTATTGTATGATGCCACATAGCCAGAAAGGAACCGCATCAGTTTGCAATCAATTTTCGAATTTTATTTTCAATCGCAATGCGCAATCAATCGTTGTATGTGTTGGACTCTGAGCCTATTAATAACTGTGAGAAAACTGCAAGTTAACGGGTAAAGTTCAACTGCCGACAGGGTCCACCCTTGTTGCTCATTTTCTCCGTTTCAGATGGAGGACACATTCGAGTCGGTGCTGCGGGGCGACACGACCGACCGCGACGCGAGTCTGTTGGCGCACCAGTCCATGACCGCCGCCACACTGCGCCGGATGTGGGAGTTGACGCGCAGTGACATGACATCATCACAAGCCCTCACTGGGGGCACTTCTTCACCGGGATTTGCCGCGCTTGTTCCGTCTTGTTGGACAGAGGTCGGCATTTATTGATTTTCCCAATTCGTGGCCATAAATTTCTGAAACTCAGAGAGATTTTCGTTGCTTTTCTTTTGTACCGATTGAAACACAATGTTGACGATTTGGCAAATAAAGGCAAACTTTTTTCCTGAAATAGTCCTTTTTGAGTTGGTCGTGGAAAATGAATTTCATGGATGAACTGCTATATTTCAGGTGCAGCAGCATCAGCGCTTCCGCAAGAACCCGCAGCACTACCTGCGCGACGAACGGCACACGAAGAGTTGGCATCTGCAGCCCGACGGCGGCCAGTCGAGCAAGTCGCACGTGTTGGAGCTGAGTCTGCTCGCCGGACAGCGCGTCTCCCACCTCGACGTCCGCTTCGCCTTCCATCCCATGTGCATGGGCTGTCCCGACATTCAGGTATTTTTACTATATGATCTTCTGTTTTTCCTTGCGCTCCGTACTTTTGATTATTTGTTCTTACCTATTTGTTCAATAGTTGAGTCGTGAGCGGTGAGAATTAGGCGCATCGTTAATCAGTGTGGGCTATTCGTGTGTTTAATACATCTGTAGAAATAATAACTCATAAAACAACGACATTTGACACCGTCTTCACTCTTGAGGTAACACTGCTTCGACGTCGCGCCAAGACGGAACGATCACCAGCGTCGGGCGCCTTCGCCGACTTGAAGACGTACGCCGAGGTGGTGGCGGGGCCGTACCGTCTGGCCGACTGGCAGGACTTGGCCGAATCGGGCGCGCTGGTGCAGATCGCCAGTCCGGCGCTGCAGAGCGACCGCCAGCGCCACTTCTACGTGCATATCGAAGCGCTCAGCGACGAATCGGACGCTCAACGGGCCTGGAAGGTCCGCATCGACGAGGTCAGTCGCTCCGAAATTGATGCCAGAAATTGGACTGATCATTGTTATGTGAAACACATAGATTCCCTAAATATTCCCGTGGAAAATTGTATGTGACAGAGAGCGCTGCCGTGCCGTTCAAATCCTTCTCGCATATCAATTAATTGTGTCGCTACGCAGTTGTGTTCCAATTAAATTACAAAATATAGTTTTTTTCCATCCACGCTAGCGCAAACTTGATAGTCCCGCTAATAATACAATCCAGACAAAATGAACAATCATTCAATTAAAATATATCGTACTGTTTGCAGGAAGAACGAATCGGCGCCACATCGGACAGCAAGTCGGCAACCTCGGCATTGTTGGCGGAGAAGGCGAGTCGGGCGGCGCCGACGGCAATGGCAATGGCGAATCCGACGCCCGTCGGCTTCACCGCAGACACCAAACACCCCGCCTTCATGTTCGCCGGCACTGCTTCGGGAATGGGCAGAGGGTACGCATTTTCCATTATTGCTCGACGATCAGCGATCCTTCTATTCTTTTAATGCCGGACTCGTTAATAGCTTTTGGGAGCTTTTTTTGTTATCTTTAATCAAGAAGTTTGACAATCTCTCGTGCACTGAGCTCGTCGGGCTTTGTAATGTGGATTTAAAATCTTCGTAATCGCGCACTTAATGAAATGCTATACATTCAGGTTCAGCGGCATCGGTCGAGGGGCGACGGTGAAGCCACCGGCGTCGTACGGCGACGACGAAGCGTTCACGTCGAAGACGCCGAAACTGCCGCCGATCGCGCCAAAGAAGTCGACGGACGAGCGCAAAGGCTGCGACTGGATCGAGGAGATCTCCGTCACCATCTGGCGCTCCCGGAAGACCGCCGACGCTAACGAGAAGTATGCGCCGGTTGCATTTCCATTTCACACGGTCTCTTGTACAGATTGCAACGCGCGGCACTGCTGACGAGCACGGAGCTGCACGAGGACTTGGTGCGTGTGGCGAGCGCCGCCGACGCCTCCTTCGTCAAGACGGCCGGCCAGTCGCTCTTCTACCAGCACTTGGCGCTCGACGTCGTCCTCTGGCTGCTCGACCACTGGACATCCGCCTCGTCCCTGTATGTTTCGTTAAAAGATAGCGCAATATTATTGCTTGGCATACGAATACTACCGCCGTGGTTCCATTAGAGCGACTCAGTTAGAACGATGACCAACCGTGTGAAATATGTTGGTTAATCAAATGCCAAGTTTATTAGAGCGCCTATTTTCAGTGACTTATTGCTAAATGTTCGACTGCTGATTGGCGGCCATTTCAAGACGATTCTCACCAACTGTTTCTTCCGTGCGCCGCGCAGCGTCGCTCACAAGTGGGCGGCCGTATTCGCCGAATTGTTCAGGTTCGGTTTCTCGCCGATTGTAATTCTGCTTTTTGTCTAGTACTTTACTCGATCCAGCTTTACTTATAATCAAAACAAAGTAACCGTTGGCCCTTTCATTTCAACATAAATCAATTTTCTTTACGTTGCAGAAGTCTGAAGGCGCAGGACTATGATTCGTATATGGAGTTGGTGGGCGATCTAGCGGATTCGCTGAGCAAGGAGCTGCCCGAAATGTTCGCCGTGAGAAGCGCCGGCTCGCTTACGTGGCTATTCGCTCTCGCGTCCCGACTGATCCGAGCCGATCCGATCGGCGCCGGGCAGCCGTTGCTCCAAGCCATAGTCCACACACTCACCGCCGTCGGACGTCACTGGACAAAGGTCGGTCATTGTTCGCATTTCTATTCACTCGGCCAGTTTTATTTTCGAATTGTAATATGTCGTTGCTTCTTGCTCGATACACAAAAATTAAGTTATTGGTCGATTTTTCTGAAACTTTTTCAATTCATGTCGACAGTATGCCAACCGCATACCATTATTTACAGATGAAGTATTGCGACCGACTGGGTGCTTTGATTGTCGCGCGCTGCTATTTTTAATATAATCTTCATTTTAAAATATGCATTTCGGAGATAAAAATTATTCTTTGAGCTTTTATGAAAATGGAGGAAATTTCAGGCGCAAAATGTGACTCACGCGAAGCTGTTGAGCAAGTACCGTCTGTCTGGGATGCCGCTCGAGCTGTTCATGTACGACTGGCCGAGTCCGGCGCTGGGAGTGTGGCAGCGTGCCGGTATGCAACCGCCCGCACAGTTCGGCTTCGTCGCATCGCATCCGTCTGTCAGTACATCCACCGCCTACACCGCCTCGGAACTGTCGCAGGTAATTGTCGTTTTCTTTGAATAGCGTGTGCAGAAAACGTTGAAAGCGGCGCATTGCAATATTTGCCAAACTAGAAATTTTGGGCCATTTATCCAACGTTTATCAACATTTTGCGATATGGAGACTTAATTTTTAAGGACGAGATCGACTGGGTGGAGATGTTCAACGTGTCGGTGGGAGACAATCCCTCGACGACGGGCTCCTCGGCGTTCTCCTCCTCGGTCTACAACCCCTACTCGGCCACGGCCGCCATCAACCCGTACACTGGCGCCGCCATGATGCCACCAATCGGCGGCGGACGGAAACAGCGCCAGCGCTATCTTCTGGGTCGGGAACACCTGTGCGGACTGCTCGAAGCGGAGCCGTTGACGTTCAGCTGTCAGTCGGCGTCTGACAATGTGCGCGTCGAAAACCTCGAAACAGGTATGACTAGTTTTAGCTTTTTTGTGGTTTTATTCACTTATCGCTAATTTAGTTTCTTTATTTGAGAATTTATCGAAACAAATCACTAGGAGACACAATACTGTTGGATAGTTGTTTTTATATTTATGATTATTTTCACTTGTATCAATTATTGCGTTCAGGTATGAGCATGGCGATCGGCGGTCGGCCGCTGTGCAGCGGAATGGGCGCGGGTCCGATCCCGTTGCCCGACATGGCGCAGGGCGAGGACGGAATGCACCAGTCCAACCCGGCGCTCGCGCACGCCGTGTCCAGCATGAACCAGCAAGTCCAGAGCATACTCAGCAAGCAGATGCAGCTGCTCGCACTCCAGCAGCAGCGACAGAAACTCCAGGGACAGCTCAACGATCAGACGGGTGCGATTATGATTTCCAGTTATCACTGAGCTTGTTGAATCAACAATATTTTGGAGAAAAGTATTGGACGGCATAGTCGTTATTTCAGGCGGCATGCCAGCCGCAGACGCTTCGGTGACGCCCGCCACGCAAGGCAGTTCGGCGAGTACTTTCGGCGTGCCGACCACTCCCAAGACGACGCCGTTCATGACGCCGACGCCGCTGTCTCCGTCGCAGTTGTCTCCCATCAACTCGGAAACGAACCTCTCCACCTTCACCGACGGACTCTCCAACGATCACAAGGTAATACATTGTGGTTCTGTCGATGTCCTCATTCGCAACATATTTCTGCATTTGGCGGTGATATCAAGCAATAAAAGCGCAGTCGAAATGGCCGATTTCAGGAACACACGACGACGCCCGGGTCGAACTCGATCAATTTGATGCCGCAAGATTTGTTGAAGCCGCCGCCCACGCAAATGCTCTGCGTCGACCGAATGAATGCAGGTGTGTCACTCGGTTCGGTGTTTTCCATTGCCGTCTGGCTGTATTAAACAGTTGCGCCCGTTTCCATATTGACAAGATTCACCATTTCACAACAATAAATAGACGAATCTCTCCATTTTATGACTATTTCTTTTTCTCTCCGCCCGCTCCGTGTTCAACACAATACTGTCAACGGAGAGTATTTCAGGCGCGCGCAAGTTTGTCGTACTGGACTTTGGGATGCCGATTCTGCTGACGGACGTGCTCATACCGGCGTGTGCAGAGATCGGCAGCATCTGCATCGATGTATGGCTGCGCGGCGAGAGCGTCGATGGACAGCGGCTGCTCGTGTCCAACGAGATCGACCGCAAGTCCGTGGCCGTCACCGACCTACAGCCGCTCATGCTCTGCCGCTATCTCAAGGTGAACACGATCATAATATCACTGACCATCGGATCGCATTATCAATTTTTACGTTTTTTCGCAGCCAAAACTATTTACGAGTCTTGTCACACAGAAATACCGTTTTGAGATGTTATTCATTTTGTTTTATATTACTCATTGGTGTTATTTCTGATGCGAAATGTGTTGCGTTGTTCAGATGACGTACATCGGTCGGCAGGGACTGAACTCGTGCTCGTGTCGCATTCCGCTGGGCGCCTTCTTCGGCCACCGATTCTTCTCGGCCTGGCAGTTGTACGCGTGCGGCGCCGCGAACACGTCCTGCTCGTCGTTGGTGGACGATCTGACGTGCACGTCCACGCCGGCCACCGTCTCCCTCCGCCACTTGCGCCAACTGAGCGAAGACCTACGCTGTCGGCATCAGTTGGCGGCCGCCGATCTGCGCCAGCTGGTCAAGGAAGACCAGGACGAAACCACCGTGCGACAGGTCCGTCTCTCGCTTTCCATTGGCCGTAAAAATATTTAGCGGACGCCGTAACCCTTTGACAATACGTTTTCGTTGACATTTAATGTCGCATTGTTTCTTTCGTGCCAGTTCTGTTGAAATCATCGTTTATGCGATCAGATATCATTTTCATATACTCTTGAAAGATCTATTTTCTTATTCCACTTGCATTGTTCTCACAGTTTGCCGGGTGAAATGGTGAAACGCGGTTTTCAGGTGTATCGGGAATGTTCGCAACTTCGTCTGCAGTGGAACATTGTGCGCGGTGTGGTGGAACGACTCGAAGCCGATGGAAGAAGTATGCACACACGCGACCAATTCTCCGACTGTCAGGTTGGGTTTAGTTTTTAAGTCGACCGATTGTCTGATTTTTCTGAATATTAGAGTACATTTTATTCCCGAGTGAAGCCGACAAAATACATCGCTCTTCCATCGCCATTTATTACTGTCGCTTTCAGAGCTGGTCGGAGTGCTGTCCGGACCAGTTGCGCGTGGCGGCCGACGTGCTGATGACGTCACTGGTGCAGGCGACGCCGTTCATCGCCATCGCCCCGACGCCCGCCATGTCCGTCCGTCCGCCGCCGCCGCTCGTCGACCTCCAGTCGGCCGTTCAGCACTTCAGCGACTACTGCACCACCGGATTCCCCAGGCAAATTTTCAAATATTCATCGTGAACAACCAATCATCTGATCAGATGAAAACGTAGCGATTGGCGACAATTTGTGATATGGATTGTATGAATTATTAAATTATAAAATTTGAATACCCTTTACTTGTGAATAATGCCGTCGTGAATGTTTCAGACTGCAAGTTCTGTGCAGCACTTGGCTTTTCCAACACGGCTGCACAACGAACTGGTGGGGTCAGTTCTTCCCCACCATTCTCGAGCGATTCTTCTCCACGCCCGACAAGAAAGGAAATGACCGGTACAGTATTTTGCTTTCTTTTATGTCTTTCAACCTTTCATCTTCCAAATTTTGTCCTTTGCGAACGACATTAATTTTTGCTCAAAAGACACCCGATCAACGAAATCAGTCTCGCTTGGTGTTTCAGAGCGCTGGTTTTCAATATTTTCTGACATAAATGCCATTTCAGACTATTCCTCCTGCTGTCTTACCTCTGCGACCAAACAGTCAAATGTGGAAATGCTCAAGTGAGTTTTACTTTGTGCTCTGATTGCTCGCATTCCCGTCTGACTTCCTTCCGTTTTGCAGGTGATCGCGGAGCTTTTGGGACTGGTGGAGCGTCTTCTGAACGGAAGCTACAAGCGTCCGCTCGACACCACTTTGCTCACATGGACATTGCTCTTGCTGTCCAGTACTTACGACGTCGCACTTGGACGTATGTTTGTTTACGTTTTCAGGATTCCTTCACATCCAACACTTTTCCTTCCGAATTTCAGTCCATCAATACGTATTGGTTTCATATTTTATGTCATCAACGTGGCGTTTGGACGAGACTTGTTAATTGATTGATTATTGGAATGGTTGCAGAGAAGCGGCGAGCGGACCGTTGGGCGTTTTTGGCGGGCGAATCGGCGACGGCGACGAGCGAGTCGTCATCGCACTCGTACATCTCCCGCGCTCCTCAGGCACGACGCACCATCGGCGGCTCCAGCAAGCAGGGAAAACCGCCGAAACCCCCGGCCAAGTGGATGGCCGACACCACTCAATTGGTCTGTTTTTCAATATTTGCTAAACATTTTTTAATGACACCATTTGGTGTATAGTGAGTCGTTATCCGATTGAATGAATCCATTGTATAACACATAATGGACGGGGTGTTTATTTATTCGCGTTAATCTCCAGATTGTAATGAACTGCAACACGTCCATAATTTGTTTTTTATTCCACAGATGGGATTGTTATAATAATACTTCTCTCTGATTTAGTTATTTGGGTGTGGTTCGGCTTGAAATTTCTGACTTGTCATGTATTTTCTAAATGAAAGAATTGTCTGTCTCACTATTCTCTCTGCGACTAACTGTCTCGTGCCTGTCATAGCTTGTGCTGCGAACGTTTGAAGTACGTAATCTGTCTTAGGGGTGGGAAATTATGGAACAACAGTACCAAAAGACACTACAGCTGGCCGAGGACATTAAGCACTTTGTTGGCAAAAGTCATACGATGCCAATCATTGGCGGCTCGCCTGCAAAGGTGCTCATATTAGATCATGTCTGTACCGCTTTATTTTACTGTTTTTGCTTTGCTTGCAGTAAACGGTGCATACTGTATTTCTTCTAATAGGGCGACCCCTCCCCTTTCGCGTGTTTAGCACGCTCATTAGGGGGTAGATAACATGCTAAAGGATTTAATTAGCGGTCGTACTACCGCTAATCAAATCCTTTAGCATGTTATCTACCCCCTAATCAGCTTGCTAAACACGCGAAAGGGGAGGGGTCGCCCTTTTAGAAGAAATACGGTACGTACCTCTGTGGGTATTTCTGTTTAATTTCGAGTCGTATTGGCCATTTTCGGCATAATTCTGTTGCACTGTAGATTTTTTGGTACTTTAGTCACAAGGAACACATCATTTATGGAAGTTTTGCATGAAAACTGACTTTTAAAGTGGATTTTATAAACTTGAATCAGTGTGAGTTGGGCAAGTTAAGTTCACACTTACCTTCCCTCACTGCTCCTCAGCAAAGCTGACCATTTTTGCTTCAATCTGTATCGTTGCACAACAAGTAAACTCTTGTTCATTGGGAATTTAGTGCGCTCATTGGCAAAAAGTTGACCAAAATCGCGCCGCCTTTTGCAATTTACTCTGCTCAGTTCTCGCATGTGTGTGCGTCTTCTGCCTTCCTTGAAAATTTTTCTCGATACACCAAATTGTGAACTTCTTGAATGTAAGCAGCCCCTCGCCTCTCCTTTTCAAATGCATTGCATAATTGAACATCCTGTTGGTGAAGTGATGGTGAATATTGGTTCAGATCAAATGGCGAGAGACGTCCTCATCGAAAGCGTCGTCGGCCGCCCGAAAGGCGGAGCGACTGGCGCGCAAACGCCATCGTTCGCGAGGCGTCCGGCTGAAACTGTCGCAGGAATTGTGTCTGTCTGTGGCCAGCGGATTGATCAAATTGCTCACCACCGCCGGTGGAGACCAACTGCCGACGCCGGGAAGATTGGTCGCTTGCAAGGTCGGTGCTCATTTAACTAATTCATTGCGCATTTTTGTGCTAAATTTGCAAGCGAAGATAGTCATTTTGCTCTCTTTTTGAACAAATTTCCTATGAAATTTGGAAACACTGAGTAGTTCAATGTGATATATATTGCATTTTCGTTCTACTCGATTACGACGTATTATTTGGTGTTTCAGGTGATTGCGAAGACGTGTGCGAACGCGTCGGTGCAGGTGATTCCTTTGGTGGCGGCGCTGGGCTCGGGCGACACGGAGAAGCTGCTGCGTCTGGGTCTGGACGCGCGCCAGTCGCCCTGGATGCGCCACGCCGTGCTGTGTCTGCTGCTCGACGTAACCGACGCCGAACACCGCGCCGTCCTCCGCGCCACCGCCGTCGTCGCCTCCCTCCCCCCACCACCGCCGCCGCCGCCGCCGCCGCTACCGCCGCAAACGACGCTCTCGGCCGCTTCTGCCGTCGTCGAAACCGGTGAGAACTGTGTTTTGCAAAAACAATCTACATTCGGCCTGATTTCGCTGTGCACTTGAGCAAGTAGTAGTGATTGCGTTTCAAATTAGATGCATTACCATTGGTCGGTGAAAAATGCCCAATGCTACCAGTGAGTATCATTTGGTAAATTTTTTATTGTGCTTCAATGTTTGACCATTTGAGCCGCTGGGACATCCGCTGGTCCGGACAACAATGGTGGCTTGCTGCCGAGCGGAACTGTGCCGACGACTTCGGCTTCGTCGCCGACGTCGACCAGTTCGGACACGCTCACGCAGACGAGTGACGATACTACTTCGGCTAATCCGGTCACTGCCGCCGACGCGCAGGCCAAAATCGACGCCGCGTTGGTCAAGATCGAGCCCACCGACCTACCCGGCTGCGCCGTCGACAAGGACACGCGCACCAAGATGCTCAAGGCCATGTGAGTCCCATCGTTCTTTGATCTGCAGCATTTGCGGTACTCGTGGATATTTTCACGCACCTCGATTGAAATCAAAAATCAATTGATCATGTTTTTGGAAGCTTATATTCGAATTTCAGGTGCAAGGAAATGATCCATATGCATCTGAACAACGGCGAGCCGTTCGCAAGCATCGACGCCTGGGTCACGAATGCGAAAAACACGGAGAAAACATTGGCGGCGCAATCGAAAAACGTATGACACAGTTTGTGGTTTGATATTTGTTTGCATGATAAAGATAATTCAGACTTTTGTGTTCACATTTCGTATTAAATTTAATATATATTGTTGTTTTTCAATTGTGCGATTATTTGCGAGCAGGACCTCCACCTTTGACCTTTTGCTCGCGTTTTCAGTCTGAGCTGTACAAGGTGCGCATGCAGAAGTACATCAACATGCAGGGCAGCAACAAGTACATGAACATGTTGGTCGGCATGGGCGACCTCATGCAGAGCGCCGTCGTCACTATGGCCGGCGCCAGTTCCGCCTCCAGCGCCTCGGGTACCAGCTACAACGGCGCCTTCAGCGATTGGTCGCCTATGTCCAGGTATTACTGTGTTTCTTTCATAACTATGCGCCTGCTATTAGACCCCGATTTAGTGAGACAGAAATAATATTGTTTTGTCGACGTCTCACTTGGACAAATTTGATGAGAAAACAAATGAACGGAAAATATGTGACGATCTTGTATAATATGGTGACTAAAGAGCGTCTGAGGGGCAAATTAGACGACTTTTTTCTTCTTCTGTCTATTCAAAGTCAAATTGAAATGATGCCAACTCGTTATTACCGTATACGCTTAAATAGACCTCGCGCTCTAAATACCCCGCGAGATGTATTAAGGGCTGGGCAGACTTCAAACGGCCCGTTTTGAACGGTCCGTTTTGCCACCAATAACCAAGAATAAATATTGCGTGATCAAGAATGTATAATTCATTCTTGGTAGTTGGTTGGCAAAACGGGCCGTTGGAAGTATGCCCAGCCCTTTAGAAATGTGTTGGAAGCTGAAAATAGGGCATGTTGCAGTGTCAAACGTCTACCTTCTCTCAGCTGTGAGCTTCTTCCGAATTTTAGTTCAATTTTTCAACAATTTTGACTGATTTTCAACGAAAATGAGCATGTTTATACCAATTTTCAACGAATGCTTGATCTAAAATCGTTAGTGCAATGGGAAGTGTTGCAATGAATTGGGAGTTTGCTGAACGAAATAGACCTCATATACCCCGCACCAGCAAGGCTCTAAACAACCTCAAGGGGTCTATTAGAACGTATACGGTAACTTGCATTATATTGATGAGGTTTCTGGAGCTCGAAAAAAATGTTTTGTTCTTTTATGTTTGCGCATTCCTAATGGGTCTTCCTTTCAGCTCTTTGGCGTCACTTCCGTTCCCTGTAGATCCGTTCGGTCTGGGCGAGTCGCTGCCGCCTCCGGGCGGTTTCTACCCGTGGATGCACACCCCGGCCATCGGCCACGGAGCGCTGCCCTCTTCGTCCCCCGGCGCCTACGCCGAGGCCAAGGAGAAGCTGAGCAAACTGTGCGAACACCTACAGATGTCCAACGCGTCGGCCGCCACGTCCATCAGCTCAATGTCCTTCCTGCCGTCGTCGGCGGCGGCGCAGCTGTCGGCCATGTCGGCGGACGGGACGGGCGGAGGCGCCTATCTGGGTCTCGACGACACGATGCTCACCACTATTGGAGGTCAGACGATTTCTTCTTTATCTCTAAATTCTGCACGTGTATTGTAAGCGTTCAATTTTCGCGAACTCTTCCAATGTATATTTTCGCACGGCATTTCTTGTGGTATGCATCTTTCGGCTTTCTTCTGTCATCGTTGATAATTCTTTTTGTGTCAAATTTATTCTCAGTGAGATAATTAATTATCTAATGTATTTTTTGATCTGTTGTGAGACATTGCTGACTGTTGTATTTTATGATTCTTGTTCAGGGAGCAATGCGGATGACGCGTCTGCTTCTGGCGCGGAGAGTATGGTCGGCGGCAGTCCCGATCCAGACGGGTCGTTGAGTGGATCGGTTAGCGGCGATTTCCGTCAGCCGACCGGAGCCGAAGCGCTCTACGCCTTCCATCAGCTTCAGATCGAGGTAAAAAGTTTTACCCCGTCCCACTGTATTATTTAATTCGTGCCAACAAGGACTGATGTTGCCGGTTTTTATTAAAAATTTCTTGCCGGAACAAACAAATTATGATCCAATTTACTGAGTTGTATAATCAGAAATTTGACGTTACGTGGAACGTTAACTAAAGGGAATGCTTTGATTAACTGGATCCATTATGTTTGCAGGTGGATGCGCGTCTGCAGGCGGAGGCGGTGGCGGTGCAACCCGTGTCGACGACGAGCGACGAACGACTAGAAGCGCAGTTGGGCTGGCGAGCGGTGACCGAGTGTCGCAAGTGGATGCTGCTCGGAGACACTCTCACTCGTCTGGCGCTCAAGAACATGACGCCCTTGGGCAAGGTTGGTACTGCACACACTACAACTTTGGACAAAAGTTTTGACAAATTCTCGCAAGTTTTCAATATCAATTAGGTCACAAACAATCAAATTTCATCTTGTTGTACTGAAACTTAGTTGATGGTTTGTTTGTTTTTTTGCTTTCTGAATCGTATATTCTATATTCAGTAGTGAAATGTGTTTTTTACAGATTGTGAAAGAGAAGAGCAGTCGTTTGCAAGCGGACGACTTGTTGGTGCTGCAGGCGGTGGGCGGCGGTTCGCTGGAGACGTTGATGGACGCCATCTCGGGTCTGATCGAGCGGCTCGACGAGGGCGCCGCCTCCGACTACGTTGAGCGTCTGCTCTCCTTCTATTGGGATCTGCTGGCCGGCGTCGGAAGTCAGTCACTTGTGGCGTCTGTTGAAATTCTCCGATTATATTTGTTATGCAAGACGGTTGAAGTTATGGCATATCGTCATATTCAAAAGAAGAACCACTCGTGCATCTTTTATGGCGCAGTTCAAATCAAATTCTTAAACCCGTCGATGTTCTATGCCACTTCTGTAATCTAAATCAGTGCGGTCGAACGCAATTATTGTCAAATTTATCGTTTATATTTTCTCGGTTTTGATTCGATAATTAGAACAGTGTTAATTGTTGACGGCTTTGTTTTCAGAACAACGCAAGACGACGCCATCGGAGGTGTTGCCGTTGAAAGGGCTGAGACAGCAGGCGATCAACGCGCTCATCAACTATGCGACCACGTCCAACGACCTGTCCGAACACCTGTGGACCATGGTGCTCAAGGCGCTCGAGTCCGCATTCCGTTGCTCGGTCGGTTGATTGCATTTTTTCGACCGACGATGATCCGACTGAATAGAAGTTAGAATCATTCAGCCTTAGTTATATTTGTGTATACTCGGGGACGGTGGGGAAGGAGTGGAGTTGCTTCGTTCCGTCGACAGCGCGGACCCCAAAAATCACCGCTTTTACCCGATTTTTTGTGAGAACAAGTTCAACTGTATTTGATATCTTATACCTTTGTTTCAGCCGCCACTGACGCACACGCTAATTCAGTCGGACAAATTCACCAGTCTGCTCACTCGGTTCATTTGCCAAAGTGGCGGAAAGTTCAACTCGTCGTCTTCGGTTCGTTGGCGCATTTTAAAAATCGGCAGTTTAATAAATGAAACTTTTTGGCGTGTTTCCTATTTCTGCCATTGCAGGTGGCTTAGTATTATTCGATTTGTAATTTTGGTGAAATAACAGATGGTAATTGTTCTCATAGTATGTCGCTCCTTCTAGGCGGGTCCGGCCATGGTGAATGCATTCGGCGAGCTGCTCGGAAGACTACACACGAATTCGGCAGACAACTCGACTGTCCTGTGTGAGAAAGTGGTCGCCACGCTAACAAGAATATTTTCCGAAGGGTAAGAGCGATTTTGTGACATTTTTGCGTCTGTTGTGCGTGAAAATACAACGCGAATGTGCGACGTGTTGATTATTTACAACAGATTGCAATGCCTCTCTAGATGAATATTTATCTTCAGTTTTGGCGTGGGTTTCGCGCCGTACCCGGTGGATGTGCTACTGAAGATGGTGGAGACGATGCGGGTGTGGGTGTTGGCGTATGCGCGTCTGCCCGAGTCGACGGTCGCCGAGTTAGTCGCCGTCGTCTGCCGTTTTCTGCGCGCCTTCATGACCGGAAACAGTCCCGTGAAGCAGAGCGCCGCCGGTCTCGGCGTCCGACCCGACCTCTGCTTTCAGGTTGGTTATTGAACTCGCACGGGTCCGCTAATAGAAGTCCCGTCGACTTTGTATTCCTCTCGTAAGGAATGAATAATTCTGTGGCTCCGTTATATTCTGCGCCACGAGTTTTTGAGATTAATTTGCAAATAATTCTGGCGCAGTAACTGAAAATTGTTAGCTTTCAATGTTTACTCGATTGAAATGAAAACGATGTCCAGTGGATAACTGATGCGATGGAATGAATTGCAGACTGGGGTGTCGGCGGACTCGATGGCGACATCGGCGGCGGCGCACATGATGGATCAGTCGACGCAGGCGATGTTGGAAGGCGGCGGACTGGGCAACAAGGGGCTGATCGACCGACACGAGGCGCTGCTGTGCGCGCTGCTCGCCGAGGTGGTGCGGCTGTGCAACTCGCCCGCCGCCGCCGCGCAGGTCATCCGCCTTCAGCCGCAGGCGATCAACGACCTGCTCGCCGTGCTCGCGGTGTGCGCCTGCGCCAACGATAATCTCGCACTCGACGGCCTTCTCACCACCGATGCGGTAATGATTAACTATTTAGAAAAGAATGAATTTATCTCGTTAGCTATTGCATTGGACGGCTTTTTTGCGTGAAATGAGAACGTCTTCTCATTGCGCCCGCGGTGCACAGTTGAAAGTATGTCAGTATGTCAGTATGTCAGTGAATACTAAAATACTTTGTGTCTAATCAAGCATTTTTGTGATTACTGTCTTCGCCTATTTGCTACCCGATTACCCGCTTCGCTTCTGTGCTCTTGTGTATGCTCTTTTCAGAGTTGTAAATAATTGCCGATAAGGATTCAAAATCTAGTAGAGTTGTGCCCAGTGTTTACATGAGTTAGTGCCGTGTGAAATTTTTTGCTAACTGGCTGATTGTGTGTTTTCAGGACAAATACCAGCCGACGTCGGTAGCCGACTGGGCGCTGTTCACGCTGCTGGCGATCGCCAAGAACAGTGCCCTGACGGAGCACCGGCTGCTCGAGCTGGTCGTCGAATTTCTGGCCGCGAACGCGCGCGAGACGTCCACGGGCGCCTCGCTGTCCGCCCCACTCGTCTACGCCATCGTCAACATCGTCGACGACCACCTGAAACAGACGGCCTTCGCCAGACTTGGTAACTGTTGTTCGCCCTAAATAAAACACCGTACATTCTGATACGTTAATTTAATTGTTCGTCTGAAATGCTCATCAATTAGAAAGCCAGTCCTTGGTCGACTCAACTCGAGCTCCATAGCTAATGCACACTACAATACCTTGGACTATTGAAATTCTTTCAAATTAAAAATATATTTATTATTCATTTATGTGATTTTTTCGAAAATTTGCGTTAAAAAATTCTGCTTGGTTGACGAATTTTGTACGCGCCTGTTTTCAGGTGGCCATGTGCTAGTGTCAAAGCAGCTGTTGTCGTGCATCGAGGCGACGACGGGCGATTGGTCGTCGGCCACCTACTCGCCCATCCTGCGCCAACTCGCGTCGCTCAGTAACCAAATCGCCGGCGCCGAACCGGGCAGCCCGAAGCGCCCCTCCGACGTCAAAGTTGACGGCATGACCAACTTTGCGCCCATAGGTCAGTTCATCGGCTTATCTTTAAATATTTTAATCTGAAATTCAGTCTGATCTATGAAATTCAAAGAGATTCTCTGAACTGCTGACTTATTTTGTCAAGTTTTTTTACCCATCCGTATTATTCATAATCATATATGAATAAGCCAGTTATGTTCGGACCGCTTTTTATCATATTATGTGGACGATTAGATTAGTTTATAAAGAGAATTAGCAAATGTTTGTCTGTTTCAGCGCAGATCGTGTCGAGCAGTCCAATGGCGCACCATCTGAACTCGCTGCTGCCGTCCACTCCGCCGCATCGTCGGGCTCGCACGGCCACGTGGACGTATCACTTCTACCCGGCGGAGTGTTGGCTCGACCTCACACTCACGCTGCCCTATCAGATTCTGTTGCAAGAAGTGCAGATTCGACCGCACGTGCCCACACTCAACAGTATGTTTCATTTTGCAACGACACATTGCCGATTCTAGTTTTTATTAATTCATGGATTGGATGGCTCTTTAACAGAAAAATTGTACCGTTTTTCTTCGCCCGGGGAGGGGAAAGGATGAAGAAAAGAGATGTTTTCCTTCGCCCAGGGAGGGGAAAGGATGAAGAAAAGAGATGTGATTATATGCTGTGTTTCAGCCGGTCCTGCCGCCGTGCAAGTGGAATTGGGTTCTGACGCGTACGCCTCCTCTTTGTCGGTGCTCGGCCCTCCCGTCGCCACCGTCGGCTACAGCAAAATTCGCATCTCCACTGCTCAGTATGCCTATCCCGTCCAAACGGTAAGGTTTCATTAGTTCATTTGTTTTTCTTGCGAAGTCGGTTACTACTTACTAATGTAGTTCGGTGTTCACAATCACGGAACAAATATTATCATCTTAGTGAAGCGTATATGGGCGTGTAAAATGTCATATCTTTCATTTCAAACGGCATCGTTTTAGCCGGTGTTGCTCAGTTTTCGAGTGAAATTTCGTTTATTTGCAGGTGCGAATCCATCTGAAACGACCGCCAGACTCGAGCAACTTGGGGTTGTCGCAGATTCTGCTGCTCGGCTCTTCGTCGTCGAATGCACTCGCCGCTTCCATTACTCTCGGATCTGACTTGTACGTTTTTCAGAATTTATCAACTGTCTCATTTTTCTTTATCATGCGCGCACCGATCCTTGCCGTGTACATCGTCGCACATATGGTTTTTCAGAGTTCCAATGACTAAATAATAATATTGTTTGCTACGTTATGTCATTAAAAAAATATTTAGTCTCATTTCATCAGTGTTCTTTTTTAATTTTCCATCAAATTTGAATTATTTTAATTTGCAGTGTTCATTGGTTGACGATTCTGGACCGACTGTCCGGATCGGCGCCGCCGGTGTGGTCGTACGAGGCGTCGTTGCCGGGCGCGTTGGTGTCGCTCTTCCTCACGCAGCCGCTCACCATCGACGTGTACAGCCGTGTGGCGGCCGTGCTCACCCGCTTCGACGCCCGCGCCACCCACGACATCACCATCGTCTCGTTGCTGCTCGATCACATAGGTAGGAATTGTTTCTTTCGCTGCTACACACCGGTCAAAACCGCTCGGCACACTCTGTATGCATCCATCAATAATGTTTATTACACGACAGATTGTGCGTGCGGCCAAAGAAACAAACAACCCGTCTCTGTTGCCCACTGTGCCACCCCTGAATATGTAATTTTACAAATATTGATCGTGACAAAACCGCTGTCAATGCGGCATACGATTGGTCTCGAACATTAAATATTAGAGAATTTCGTCATCATTTTCTTATTGTATTACAATGACAGAAGTTTTTTGCTTTCAGTTGCGGGTCGTTGTGTGACGGAGGATGTGCTGCCCTGGCTGGCCGACTTGCTGCTGACGTTCTGTTCGCCTTCTCCGACGCACTCGGTGGAAGTGGCGGGCCGACGACAGCGCCAATTGGTTGCGGGCATTGTGCGTCTGCTGACCGCGCAGACGACGCACGTGGTGCAGTCGGCGGCCACCGTTCTCGTGTGGACGACGGCGTGCGTGCTCTGGACGAACCTCAACGAGGCGGCCATGCGCAAGAGCACCGCTGTCGCCGTCGGCGCTGCTCCACAATTTGTCCAGTCAGTAACATTTGCTATCATTCTCTTTGCATTTCAAATTATTCATTAATTGTTGATACAAACAATAGTTTTAGAAATGTGGTCCTTGAAACCTCGTTGATTTTTGCAATTATTGTGGTTACAATTGGTCCCAGAAATTTTCGCGCGATTTTATGGGCTTTCTTGTACGCCAGTTCTTGTGTTCAAGAATCGTGACCGTCGACTATCTTGTTAGTGTCAATTAATTTATTATCGCTCGCTTTAACTAGATTTATATTCTCAGCCGGCATCTTGCAACCGATCAATACATTTATTTTCTTAACAGTTCGCAGAAAATTTTAGCAATTTTCTTTGGCTTGAAAATATTGAAATTGGTCGCATTTTTCAGTACTCTTGCGAGCGTGGCCAAGGATGATTCGCAAAACGAGGATTCATTGCGGGACGCGTGCTCGTGGGCGCTCTGCTCGATCGGACGCCTGGGCGGCGACTGGGTGGACCAACTGCTCGGCGCCGTCGGTGGCAACACCCCGAAACAGGACACGGCCACCGTCTCTGCCTCCGTCGACAAGGCGTCCTTGCTCAAGCGCTGCAATCTGGCCGTCATTGCCAAGGCGGCGCAGTCCGCCACCGTCGCCGCTCGCCTCAAAGACAACGGCTTCCTCGGCTTGTTATGCGACTATGTCGTCGACGCCTGTGCATCGCTAGGTATGCTGTCGTCCCGAAGTTTACTTGCTGGCCAGAACAATTTCAATATTGTCCTGGAAATAATTCTCACCAATTCGTTAACCAAATTCCTTTGGCCGTCAGGTCGTTTCCTTTTTCATTTCCTTCCAGTCCAACTTGCATATTAGTCTTCATCAACGATCCTTACCTAATTTTTCAAATTAAATGTTTTTATTAATTCGCCGTTGAAACGCAATGATTTTCTACTTTGATAATTGATACGTAGATGGCAGAAATGCAATCTTTCTTGACGGGTTGTCGAATTCTCATCCATTTGTTTCTCGCAGTTACCCGTTATCTAACCATTAAAAATGGCACCCAATCCAGTTACTTAATTTTGCAATATTTAATGTCATTTTCTCCCGTTTCCCTTTGATCTCAATTTTTTCAGGAAATCGTTACGACGACCTGATTGTTTCGGTGGTAGACTGTCTGGCCGAGTTGGCGGCCGTCGACCTGGTCGCCGACTTCTTGGACAGCGCAGGCAGTTCGCTCTTCGCGCCGCTGCTTCGCTTCGTCGCCGCTTGTGGCGCCACAGTCAGTTCGGTCAACCGCCGTCCGTCGCTGCTCGAGTCGACGTCGATTCGTCTGTTCAAACGGTGTCTGTCGTACGGCGGCGGTCACCGCGAACGGTTCAGCGCCATCGTCAGCGAGTTGCTCAAGGACAACGAGGGCGGTCTGAACAGCGCTCTACAGCAGATCGTTCTCTGCACTCTGCTCGAAGATGAACACATTGACGTCGTCGTCGAAGGCGCCAACGACGGCGCCGCCGGCTTGGAGATGGATTTCGCCAGTAAGTCGCGTGCAAAAAACAAACCAGTTTGAACGTTTTTAAGTCACTGAGAAAACAAAATCAACTGAAAATGGGGGGAGATGGCCGTGGTGTATTGAACAAATGCCGAGAAAAGCAGAGTATTGCTTGTAAAATATATATAGCAGTGATGTTCATGGGCCGGCCCATGAACATCACTGATATATAGAAGTAAGCATGATAATTGCAGACCGGATCGGACACCCGGTATTCGGCTGTTCGCGCAAGGACAAGGTGACGTCGGTGTCGCTGCACGCTCTTTGTCGCGAACTGCTGCCCGGCGGCGCCGAACGCGACTCGGCCAAGAAGGAGAAGCACGTCAGCTACAGCGCCGACATCGACGAACAGTCGCAACCGGGCGCCAAAAGCTGGTACGAGATGGCCGAGGGCGGCATGGCGGGCGCCGGCAACGAACACCTGACCATGACCGAGCAGCACCTCCTCGCCACCGTCGCATTCGGTCAGTCTGTAATTTTATTTTCATGGGGAAATTATTGAACAATTCATTTTCAAGTTGTGTTTCTCCAGATTCATAAATAATCTCGGCAGAGCGCACTGCTTTTTTCACATTTTGATACCGATATGCGATGGGTGGACATTTTTGCGTGCTCAATGCGCTTAATCATATTTATAAACTACTCTTCACGGTTGCTTTCGTGCGCTCACTTGCTGACACTGCAACGCTGTTGTGACCCGGGCGGTCTTTCAGGCAAGAAAGCGAAGCGCGCGGCGGAATCGACGAAACTGCCGAGAAGACGGGGTTCGGACGCGTCGCGGTTCATCAGTCACCTGCTGTGCGCCGACTTCTCGGCGGATCGACCCGTGCCCGGCGACTGGTCGGTGGGGCAGCTGCTGACCATGGCCAAGCCCTACTCGGCCGCCCACGGCAGACGCAACGACGGCGTCTTCGCACTCAGACTCGTCGTCAAGGCGTGCAGTCCGCAAGGTCAGTCTTGCAAATTCGTTCCTCTTTTCTGTTCCGGTCCGTTTTTGATATTGCTTCAATACATAGCATTGGCTTTTGGTGGTTTAAACTTGTAACTCAGTAAACAAAACTAGAAATAGTCGAAAAGTGAGCCCCCTTGAACAACTGTGAGAAGTAGAAGTGCATTTGTTGAGGCTTAATAGAACGAATCTGGTCGAGAACAAGTTTCAGTATTTGTTATTGCACATATTTCCAGTTCAATTGTCTGTCTGTCTAATAATATTTTTAAATTAAAAAGTTGATAAACGATATTGTGCCGAATGTGAACTGGACGGAATATTTTCAGAGTTGCTGAAATCAGTAACCGAAGGAAAAACGGATGTGCCACAGTCGCCGCCTTCGACGCTGCAGTTCTTTGCTCGTCACGGCGGACTGGCCATTTTGGCGCAGCATCTGCAGCTTTATCAACCGACCGGCGCCAGCGTGCCCGCCAGGTACAATACTATGCAACTATCGCATTGGTATCTTGACGATTAAAAGTGCCAACCCGCCGCTGTTTTCTACAATTTTCAATTGCTATTGAGATTATACAATTTTAAATAGTACTTGGATCAATCGCAACTAATAATGATTGGTGAAATAATTGAATGAATTCGTTTGAGAATGTCGATGCTGAAGGACGGTGTGAGCAACGCGATGGTGGCGATGGCGCCTCCGTCCGCCTTCACCGCCTACCCGACGTACGGTCCCGCCGAGATATACGACGACTTCGAGTTCATCGACCTCCCCGCCACCGCCATCGCCGCCACCCAGTCCATGTGGGGCAACTACGCCGCCGGACAGGTACCACTAGTGATTGTAAATTGCTCAACTGACCGAAACCTGCCAATAAATAGCGTATTTATGAAATAAAATTGAATTGTTTGCTTCTCTTCGAGGAAATGCCAATATTCGTCTTCTTGATGGTGTGAAAGTTTGATGTTTCAGAAAGGGTCGAACCGGCTGAACCAAGCGATGGGGTCTGCCGGTCTGTCGCCGCACGTTGTCGTCGCGTTCAGCGTCTTTCTCAGACTCGCCGGATACGCTGAACTGCTCGTCACCTGCGATCGACAGCGCTCAAAACGACTGCTCCGACTCGCCATGGGCGTCACCTCCGATCACGGTTCGTTCCTTTTGCAAGCTGTACTGCTCATTGGTTGAAGAAGACATATTATACATCATTGTCAACAATTATGGTTAATCTTAGCTTGAAACGCAATGTTGACGAGTACAGGTTTAGATCTTATTGCATAATTGTCCAGTTTTACGCGAAGCATGAAAATCGCGCGCACTGTTAAATATTATTTGAAGTTTATTACTGTGTTTGTTTGAAATCTTTTTCAACTTTTTACCCCCCCCCACCACATTACATTTACACGTGATACCCAGTGCATTGTTTTCTTGCAACAGTGCCCGTTCTTACTCTTGGTTAAAATTCTCGAAGGCACTTCTGTGCACATTTTTCACAGTCATTCTCGGTTACTTATTACAGGTCGTTCATCGCGGGAGAAGCAGTCGACGGACAGCGACACGCTTTCGTTGTTGTCGTTCGTGGTGCTCGACCAACTGTACCGCGAGAAGACGGTCGATAGCGAAGAGGGCCGCGCCATACGACAAGCGTCCATGGACCTGGGCGTGGTGGACATTCTGCTCGTCTGTTTGGCGAGTTTCGGCCATCAGACCGCCCGGTTCCCCGAGCTCAGGGAAGGCGGCGCCGTCCCAGAACCGGTCAGTGCGTCGCTCTGACAAATTTTTGTGTTACGTGATCGGCGACAATTTGCTCTTAAATTCAATATTTTTCGTTCGTCGATGAAATTCTCTTTCTCACAAGCAATATCGGGGTGGAGATATAATTATGTCCATCCAGTTTATTAATGTCATTTTGACTATCAATCCAGCAGTTTGCGATGATTTTATTGAATAGAAATGGCATAACCAATTGCCGACGGGTTTGTATAAGTGTTGTTCAGGTGTACTTGATCGAGCAGTTGTTGCGCGTGACGAACGCGATGGACAACAGTTCGAGCGGACAGATGGGCGGCGGACCGCAGCAGTTGACGGCGGCGCCCACGTCGACGGGGAACGAAGAGCGTGGACCGCAGTTCTGGGCGAAGGGCACCGGGTTCGGCAGCGGGACGACGCAGCAGCAGTGGAACGTCGACCTGCACGTGCTCAAGCGCAAACAAGACGAGGACACCGTCACCTGTCTGCTCAAGGTGCGTGTCGTCCACTCTCATGTCCCTTCATTTTTCATATTTCTTCACTTAATTAATAAATAACGCATTTTTTGAGCGCCGAATAACCAAGTACTCTAACGCTTTCAAACATGAATAACAACTAATTTGTGTCCCGAATTTCAGGTCATTGCCAGCTTTGTCTTCCCTGACAGTTTATCAGCCAAAGTTGAAGCGACTGAGAAAAACGAACAAGATGAGAAGTCATCCTCACTACCACCGACATTTGCGTCGATTTTGAAGCGCTCTTGCCTTGTGCCGACACTTTCGTCATATCTGCGCAACGATTCTGGTACGAATATGGAGCCGATTAAATGCTTAAAAATAGTGCTTGCGCTAATTTTAGCTCGCTATATCGTAATTATTGGATTTCATCGCATATATGAGTTGACAAAGTTTAGATCCTTAGAATGGATTTCTTACTTGAGTTTCGCATTGATCTGACACTTGGTGTTTGCTTGCAGTGCTGGACATTTCGCGTCACGTGCGCGTGTACGAGTCGGTGATGGAGTTAGTGGCGGCGTTGGCGCTGTCAGACGAGCTGACGCCGTTGCTGGCGGAGTCAGAGTCGGGTCAGTCGCTCTCCTTCATGCTCAGCCGGCTGCACGACTGCATCAACATCTACCTGTCCAAACTCACCAAGGAGCAACTCGTCCAAATGTACGTGTGCCAGTTTTTTGTTCCCTTTGCAAAGCACTCATCGACTCTGTGCGTCTTTAATTGGATTTGGTTGAACATTTTCGTTCAGTGTTGGGGCGATGATTGCTATTTCTGCAACATGCAATGATCTTAGAACTTGTCATTTTCAGCAACGAAGATTCATCGACGGCGACGACGCCGGTGGAACAGCAGAGGGGGCAGGACGGCGCAGACGAGCAGACGTCGTCTGCCGAGGAAGGACTGCTCAAGTTGGCGCCCATGATTCGACTCGCCTGCACGCGCATCGCCGACAGTCAGCACCCTTTCTTTTTCACAATGCTTCCGTCGTTCGTTTGTATCATAAAACCAGTGATGTTCAGGGCCGGCCTGGGCCTGAAAAAATTGACCGGGCCGATTTTCAGAGAAATTATTGAATGTAACACTTCAAAATTATCGACATGTAGAACAGTTTATTTGACTGGGTAGAGTATGCAAAATGTCAATTTTAAGCGATTTTTGACTTGAAAATCAGTCAAATTGGCGGTCTATATCTACTTTTCGTCAGCTTTTTCTTCTCTTCCGGTGAGGCCGGGCCGGATCCGGGCCGGGCTTTTTTTTGACAAAATTTCCGGGCGCGGGCCGAGCCGGGCCGGGCTTTTTTGGCCCGTGAACATCACTGGTTTTGCTGAACGGCCACACTTGTTGAAGCTATGGTAGTATTTCTTTTAAAGTATATTTGTCCAAATTTAAAGTGACAAAATATCATTAAGAAATGACACTGATATGAATCATGGTGGAGAGAACAGAAGCAGGCAGAGCAATGTGCTGCAAAATGATGACGATTTCTTTAGGGTATGGGAACGGACGAGAAAGCGCTGATCGAAATCATGTGCACGCGCTCCAATCAGCAGATTCGTGCAATCAAGTCCGAATACAATCACATGTACAAGCGCGACTTGGAGAAGGATCTGAAGAGCGAGACGAGCGGTCACTTCGAGAGACTCCTCGTATCCATGAGCATGGGTAAAAAAAGCGTCGCTTTCTGGGGCCTATTTCATAAAACACTTGCAAATTGCAGTTTCAATCTCATTGGTCGGTTCCATGGAAACGGCCAACCCCCTCGCGCGTTTCCATGGAAACGACCAATGAGATTGAAACTGCAACTTGCAATTTTAAGTCCTTTATGAAATAGGCCCCTGTTTGTGCATTAGTGGCATACTTAGATCGAGCGACAGATATTGTGACTAGTGCTGCAAATAGAACTAAAATTAATAGGCCTCATGATTATCTTATGATGTCATAACATGGCAACGAGGGGAGCTGCCATGGTAACGAGTAGCCTTCCCTCGTTGCCATGCTATGACATCATAAGATAATCATGAGGCCTATCTTATTCTACTAAAATTTTCTCATTTTAGTACTTTTTGCAACACTAATTGTGACCCATTGACATTTCGAGGTAGCAACCCCCAATTTCATTACATATCCACCAAACAAACCAAGTGAAAACCATTATCATTATCTTAATTTAGAATGTCTAAATTTCTACTAACGTCGAAATGATTTCAGGCGCGCGTGACGAATCGCAGAGTATCGACTTGAAGCGCGCCGAGCAGGACGCTGAGGCGCTGTACAAGGCCGGCGAGAAACGAATGGGCACTGACGAATCCACCTTCAACGCCATCCTAGCCACACAGAACTTCGCCCAGCTGCGCAAGGTTGGTTAATCAATTTGGTACCTATAGGTGTAAATGGGGTCTGAGGTCGGCTACACCCTCGCCGCCCTCCGAGAGGGGTATATGGTAGTTTTCGGTATACGATAGTTATACGGTATATATACGGTATACGGTAGTTTTAAGGTAGGTACCTGGCTATACTGTATACGGTAGTTTTCGTGTCGAAATTTTGAAAAAAAATTCAAAAATTAAATGCAAATAAAAAATGTTCAGTAAAATTTCGT
>JAQGCX010000058.1:0-34075 GCA_034700205.1 Plectus parietinus
AATCTGGCGAGTTAAACAACATACTTATTCAAAACGAAACCATTTCACAACTGGAAGTTCCTGTTCGTAATATCAAACAAACAGAAGAATGCCACAATTTGTAAAATCCTACATGATTTCGTGTATTTTTTCTTTTTGTGATAAACGGTATGTGTATTCTTAGTATCCGTAGGCTTGTCGCTTATCCTGCTTAACTGGGGGCTAGACATAGCCTGGCGTTTTGCCGAATAAAAGAAAAGACTAAAATTAGGACTGTAACGGGGATGGGGAATTCCCCGTCCCCGACTTTGACTTTCCCATTACAGCCCAAATTAAAATTGTACAATGAAATGGATGCCGAGAAAAAGGGGTATGTACCTGACAGAGCTTGCTGGGAATTCTGTTCGACTGGGACCGTTCGTGGTAGGCGTCGATGTAGCTCTGATACCAGCGACTGATCAACGCCGAATCCTCCCACGTGCATTCCGAGTAAGGCAGTCCGCACCACTTGACGTAGTACTCCGTTCCTGAGTCAGTACCCCGTTCTCGACTAACTTGATGCGCTGAAACAGTCCGTGGAAGCCATCTAGCCGCAGACGAATTGTCCACTGACCAATTACTCGCTCGACCACTTTGTACTGCTCGCACAGCTCTTCGCTCATTTCCTGCTCGCAGTCAAAGTACTCGATATATTCCTTGTCCGCATTGCGACGCCTTGAAAGCAGTAAAATAGATAAGAACAAAAAACAATAGTGGAAAAAAGACGAACCATTCGTTGATTTCGCGGAGTCGTTTGACATAGTTCTCGATTTTTTTCATGCCCTTGGCGTGCATCAAGTGGAGGGACGCCTCGCTCTCCCAGGTGTTGTGGAGATGGGACCAGCCGACCCACTTGATGAGGTACTGTCGCTCGGGCGTTTCTTCGCTGACGGTGGGCTTGAAGTCGGCGTTCGGATCGCCGCGCTCCTCCACGTTGTAGTACGTGGTGGCGTGTCCGATGGCCGACGGTCTCCCCAGTCGGTGCTTCAACACTCGTTCCACTGTCTCCGGCGTCTCCGTCGGACCTTCTGTAGTCACTTTCACTTCGTCCTCTTGCCATTCTAGTACGTCATCGTCGTCAATCTGCACCAAATTTTTTAAGTCATGCGTTTAATATGCGCATTAAAAATTATTAAATACGGATCATACAGTCGAACCCGGATAAGTACACAAAATGCGTATCAATTGTTTGAGCGCACGCCAACATGAAAACTGACTACGCAGAATTGCGTAGCCTCTTTGTGCGGTGGCATGTGCTCTAACAATTGATACGCATTTTGTGCACTTATCCTAGTTCGACTGTACATGATAGAGGGTCAAATAAAACACAGAAGAAATAGGAGATGTAACTGACCCCATTGTCGCTGTCGACATCGCGATAGTCGACTTGACTGATCTTGCCCTTGCGCACCGAACGTCGTGGTGCCGAATCGTCGGAGTCGTAGTCGGAGCTGCTCAAGCGCTTTCGTTTCGTCTTCTTCACACCAGACCGTCGTGGAGCCGTCCGTCTTCGCTCCGTCAAGTCAACGCTGCTGGCAGACGATTCGCCACTATCACTCAGCGAATTGCCATTCCAATCATCACTGCAACGCTTTGTCAATCAAATGCAGTGACGATAATGAGCTTTATGAAAAGCAGTCAAGAATCGCCAAATATTGTCCACATTATGAGTTGAGATAAGATGTCAACACGTTATAATTTCTTATGAATTATGACGCAAGATAATCTACAGCCTTCGACTTATTCAACAAAGAACCGGCAGTAAAATTGAAGTACGTACGGTTTTTGGCGTTTGCGAGTGGATTTCGGCTTTTCGTCGGAATCCGACCCTTGTCCAACTTCTAGTCGTTGCACCTCTTTGCGTTGTCTGCCCGACCGTCGCAAGCAGTCCTGCTCTTCCATCAACTGCAAGTGAGTCAGTTACACATCACGTATCGGTTGTCCATTCAGGACTTGAAAATGTCCAACCTGCAACATATCCTCTGATATTTTCCGCGACCGCCGCGTTGGTTTCGTTCTTTGTATTTCTTCACCACTGCTGCTCGGTTCTTCATCGTCATCGTCGCTCTCTATTTTAGCTGCAACACACAATAACATACATACTTGAGAAATACGATGAGGCGAAAAAGTACAAACTTTGTTTAGCGTCGCCATTCTCATTGGGATAGTCGGAGCCGGAGTCTGCATGGGAGGCGGACGATTCGCCCTCGCTGTCGACGGCTGTCTCTTGGTTCAAACGCTGCTCGTCGTTGGCGGCCGCTGCCAACAAGTCGGCATCTTCGTCATCCATTGATCCGCGACTACTGTCATGTTCGGCCATTACCAGATCGAAACAAATTTCTCAACCTGAAAATACATCAATGTCAATTTTCACCATTCAAGGTTCGACAATGGCAAATAGCTCAAGTATAAAGCAGATAAGATCCCTAGATAATACCAAAAACATCTGAGACTTGTGGCAGAAATAAAGAACTGCAGAGTCAGCAAGCTGAATGCAGCAAAAAGTCAACAAGATGTGGTTCGATTTCGTCAAGGGGTCCACATCCGATGACTGCAATTTTTGGCGATATGGGCAAAGCAGTGGTGCTCAGCTCAATGCAATAATCTATTTTAGTGGACATACATTGATTTCAAGAGAATCGGAAGGATCTTTAGACGGTTTTGCACTTCATAACACAAGCATGGACCCTTCAAAACATATATTGTGAACAGAATGAACCGTTTTTAGACAAAGAAAACTAGCTTCAGAACAAAAATACCCTACGCAAGTGCTAATAAATGCAAATGGGAAGTCTCTTTACTTTACTTTATCAAATAAAAGTCAAAATAGACTCAAATGTTCATTACTTAATGACGTTTGCTGAAAATTTTTGAAGGGACCTGTCAAAAATTTGACAAAGATTTTGGGATCATTCGAAAGATCAGAACGAGCAGAACAATATAGGAATCATAGGAAAATTAAATTGAAGGAGATAAGCCATGTTTTAGCCAAAATGGGCGCGAAAAACAGAAAATTGATAAAACCGTGCAAAAATACGGAACGTAATTTTAGGCTAACATTCAGTATACAAAGCCATCCGCGGGCTCCTAAGCACTTAAAAATCCTTATGAAAGGCTGTTGAATGACTTCAAAACGTTAAAAAGCAAAAAGCAAGAATAAGATGAATAGTTTTCGGCGATCTGCTGTCTCTAGTAAAGAACTGACACGCAACGGGCAGTGCGTAACGCAAGGACAAGCAGCAGACGCATGAAAAGCGGTGGATATTCAAAAAGAGCGAAGCGTTGGAGATGAACGATCTAATGGGGGAGAATGAAGCGGCAGAAAGCGGTGTCCAGCCAAGCTGGTTGACGACCGCCACGCCCATCGACGAGCGCAGCGGCGACACGGCGTGCGTTGCGAGCGTCTACAGGACCCATTCCAAACGAAAGCGGCCATTTTGTCAGTGTCGACGTCACTTTTTAGTCGGCGCCAACTCGAAAGTCCGTCGCAACGATTCGCTTCGGTCTCGTGCAGATCGCTACTGTCGCAGTGCTGTTCAAGAGCAATTCGGTCGGTGCAAATGGTCTGGCATGTCAGTTTGCAACGACGAAGTAGTTTTATCCGCCGTGAACGGTAACAAAAGGCACAGTCGACAACGGACAAATCGGAATGGCTTTCATCGAACAGTACCCCGTTCACAAGAATGCGATCTTATACGTCACACAACAGTGCTTGCAATCTATTCCAAATGTATTCCGTTGTTCTGCGGTATCACAGATGCTGCTGCTGTGTCTGGGAAACCACCGCATAACCTCTCGAGAAACAAAAAACACTTGAGGAAGAAATAGACACCTGTCATCATACACCACCAAAAGCAGAGAGAAGATACACAGACAAACAATTCAACTCATCCAAAGAAGTTGCCCAAAATTGTAACCCAAAAACAACAGAATGAAAACTCAGTTACCGCACATCAGCTATAATGGGGCAAGTGGCATCATTGAAATTGAACTACAGTCAAATTGACAAACCAAAATTCATCAACAATAGCATTTGTCGCAGTATTATTATTAGACAAATAAACACGTAATGATCTCACTGGTGGGTGTGAAAATGCTCGGGATTGTTCTCCACGACGACAGAGCCAACAGACAACAAGATATCATCGCTTCCCGGAATTAATAAAGAGAGAACGAGTCAATAAATAATCAACAGGCAACTAAGGGGACAGTCCCTATCTCTCCTCACTCGAGGGAACGACAAGACATTCGTTGCGAACAAACAGAGATGTGAGAATTGTGACGTGACGGCTTAAAGTTCGGACTTCTTCTTCTTTTTGCCATCGCGGGTCAGGCTCTTGAGACCATCGGTCGACTCCTTGGCGATGAACTTGACGAAGTCGTCCAACTCGCGACCGCCTCGGTACGGCTCGGGAACGCCCTTCTTTCCCTTGGGGATCCAGTAAAGAGTAGGGAATCTGAAAGCAAAACACTATAAATATCGTCTGGTTCATACCAATGACTACATATATTGCAACTAACAGTTAAACTTGCTTCGTAGTCAAGGTTGGTTAGATTTAAGAAATCAATAATTCAACTTCTCTTTCAATCAAATCATTAGAATGGATGAATAACTAATGTCACTCACCCTTTGACTTCGAATTTGGGAGGCACATCATTGGCAGTTGCATCCATTTTCGCGATGATGACTTCTTCATCCTCCATCTGAAATACCGATATCATGAAGTAGTCAACAGTGCCAGTTCACGGTACATTGATCCTGCGCCAAATGGTGGTTTAGGGGGAGGCATGGTTCCTAAGCTTGTTAGGTGGCTTAGGCTAGCATGTACATTGCTAACTAAGCCTGAGCCAAAGCAAAAAACTGAAGCTCAAAAACCCGCGTAACATTTTATGTTGGCGTAGTATCAAAGTATGGCGTGCACTCCATAATAATCAGAAAAAAACGCTACATAAATGACGACAGAGTAAGGCGTACCTTGTCACCGAGTTCTTCGAAGATGGGCGTGAGTTTCTTGCAGTGTCCGCACCACGGGGCGTAGAATTCGATGAGCACATCCTTGTCGGCGTCTTCGATCAACTGCTTGTAGTTGCGTCCGACGACGACTTTGACATTCTCCTGGTGTTCAGGCACTGGCTCCGACTTCATGTACGACTCCAACTTGTCAGCCAACAGTTCTTCGACGAACTTCTTCAGATTCTCAATGCTGAAATTCCCCGTGTGGCAATTGTCGAATTCCATACAGAAATCACAACTTGGAATTAAAAAGAATCGATCGAACGCTCAGTCCTATCATTCCTCAGCATGGTATGCTAAGCAAAGGATTTGGCTCTGATTTTAATCGTCATCGCGTTCTTTGGAGGTCGAACCAGCGACCTCTCAATTAGTATACAAGCTCACTACCAATGTTCCACTGACCCTATGCAGACTAACATTCGAAAATAGCTCTATAACCAATGTTGCCCATACTTGAACTAAATTTTATACTTTCATAAGTATTCGATAGTATTATCCTTATATAAATGCGTTTGTAACAGTAGCAAGACAGAAAAAATCGAAATGACTGCACAAGACCGTACCTGAACTCCGCCTTCATGGGGAACTTGCCGAGGTCGGTGTGAGCGGCGACGATCGGTTCCTTGGAGTCCTTCTTGTCACCAAGACCGTGCTCTTCCACCTCTTGCGAGAAGTCCTCTTTGTTGCTGATGGCGAAGTGCACTTTGCGTTTGAATTCCTGCGCCACCTTCAACACACGATTGCGCCAGTAGTTCGTGCCTGAAAATGCCTCGTGAGCAAGAATAGCGAACGCGGCACAAAACAAAACGACTAAATAACAGTGACAAGTAAAAAGAACGTTCAGATCATAAGTATCGGTTATTTTTGACAGCACGAAAGCCCGAGTGTGAATCGGCTCAGCATTACGTCCCTGATACATGATCATCATAACGCCCGGGCGTCGAACCCTCGTCGAGCCAATTTCAACACAAGCACACAACTGCATAAACCATGTTGTGCACAAAGTGCACGGAGAGAAATTGAACTCAAGTATGACAATCGCACCCTTGGGGTCCTTGACGTAGTCGACGGTGTAGTAGACGACGATCAGGGGCTTCTTGTCGTACTGCCAAGTGTTGTCGCCCGATCGAACGCCGGCCAGACCGTGCCTGAATAAGAAAATATCAGTCAAAAACCAATGCACTGAAATGCATACATTTCTCCGATGAGGAACTTCTTGATCTTGTCGGTGTCGTAGTTGCCATCGTACTTGATCTCCCCCTCTTCGAACTTGTTGTGCAGACGCTTGGGAACGAAGATGACGATATCGCTAAAAAAATGCATCATCATAAGCGACGTGGCGAAATGAAATACGGACGCGTCAGCATTATCTTGCACCGTTTAAAGATCAAAGGAATGACTGCCACGTTGACAAATAGCAGCGATTCGACATAGAAGCGCCCAGCGGGCGGCGGGGGAACGCGCGAAGCAATTCAATGGGCGCGGTGCCGAGTGTTACCGTCAGATGTTAATATATATGCACCGCGGGCTACTTTTCATCCAAACAGACATATGACGTTGCAAATCCCACGCTTCAGATGCGCTAATACATTATCAGCACGTTACAGTAAACGTTTGTACACGTCTCCCTCTCCCACGAAAACAACCTACTCCACCATTGGCTGACTGCCACGTTCACTAACGTTATCAGACCACCATTCGCTTATTCTGGGCGCAAGAAACAATTTGGATTCGGTGCTTAGTTTCACGTTGCACAGGCTAATACTTACTCGGTATAGCCGGTCTTCTTAACGATGGCGGCGTCGGTGGTGTGGGCGAATCGGAAACGGTCGCGCTCAGTGTCAGCCACCTTCTGGAACGAGTCCTTCAGTTTCGAATCACCCTCGAAGATGCCTAAACAATAGCAGAGTGTACATAATAAGAAAATCAACGCGCAGTTTGTGATATACCCACCGATGACACCGTACTCGTCGCTGGCGATGAATTTCTCGAAATCGGCGAGCGACGTCAGTTCCTTCGAGCTAGGACCGGCCTGGCCGCGCATGTACTGAAACCAATCAAATAGTACATGAGAAATCGAAACGCCATTTGAAATTAGAATCATAATTGTCAACATTTTTTGGTTGGCTTGTGCTGAACGCACACTGCGTTAAACAAAACCAGTCAAACTTGTCTTAAACCGACTCAGGGCGAGTCAAACAGTCAATCGAACTGCAAGAAAAACAAGAAAACGGAGTTAACCTTGACGATTCCATCGGCCTCACGGGGTCCATCGTAGTCCTGGCTGACCTCCCCATTGCGGAAGATTTTGAGGGTAGGGAAGCCGCTGACGCCGAACTTGTCACAAGTGGCCTTGTCCGAAGTGCAGTCCACCTACAAAAGTTCGCTAATTACCTCGTCAACTGTCAATGATTGCATTTGCACGCACCTTGGCAAGCGAGATCGGGGGGTCGTTTGTCTTCAGCTTGGTCGCTGCCTTCTCGAACTCTGGCGCCAACCTCTTGCAATGTCCGCACCTAAATCAGAATCGTTTACTGGCAATCATGCTAATGTTTCCCTTTGTGATTATTCATGCTTTGTTTTGTATGGAGATACTGAAATGCGTTGAACTGAAAAACTAGATAATCCAGGAACAGTGAGAAAAGATGTTTGATTGAATGGTAAAAGCACTAATCGATGGGTGTTGAGAATAAATGATAAGACGAGTGAAGAAGAGCATTCGTACCAGGGGGCGTAGAACTCGACCAAGACCACATCGTGCTCCTTGATTCCCGCGTCCCAATCGGCATCCTTGAAGTCGATCACGTCGCTGGCTAAGGCGAGTGCAAGCAGCGTCGCCGAGACGGCCACGAAGCGCAACATTTTTGGTCAGTCGATGAGCAGAAAGAAGAACCGTCAACCGCACGTGTTCAACGCCGCAAAAGTGACGACCAAGTGCGGACGCGTCGCCCGGAGAATCGGCAGGCCAGTTGGCGATCGCCGATTGGCCCGTCGACGCCCTGCAACGACATCTGCTGGCCGCACTTGAAATCTCGCCAGATCGCTGCCATTATCGCTCCGCCACGACAAGAATCCATGCGCTTCCTGCTCATCAATTGCACCCTTATACGGTCAACTTCGCGCATGATGACGTTTTTTTCGTGGTGTGCGCCATCGTGTTGCTCGCGTCCGATCGCTGCATCATCATCATCATCATCGACTATCGACATGATGACAAAAACACAATTGACTTGGTCAATAGCAGAAAACTACTTTGTCCTCTTGGTAGACGCGAGACGAAATTTCCATAGGTCAATCGGTTTCATCGCTTGCGGCCGAATACTGCCGAATACCGACCTATTTCTTCATATATGTCGTCATCAGTCTTCTCGGTCCTTCTAGGTCTTTCTATGATCTGCGCGGCGTTTCTTTATGATTCGTAATCTGGTGTGAGAATTTGTCATTTGTACTAGTGGATTGTTTGTTTGAGAGGGATTCTCAACTTTATTACAAAGCGAAACTATTGAAATGGCGGAATCTGGTAGTGAAGATGAAAGTCAGACCAAGATCACGATCAAGGTGAAGACGACGACGGATACCCATGAAATACAGACAAATGACACATCCACTGTCAAGCAGGTTAGAATTTTGCTGAACTATTATATGTCGAACTGAACGGTTCTGAACACAAATGCTCATCTGTTAATCAATGTGCGACTGAGCTAATATTGCCACATTTGCCGTGGATCTCTGGCAAGTTGGGATTTACTTTCTAATGTGTCTTATTACAGGTGAAAGACATTTTGGCTGACAAAGTGAGCATACCAGTAGAACGACTCTGTCTGATTTTCTCTGGCAAGATTCTGAAGGACCATGAAACGCTCGACAAGCATTGTGAGTGAACCAAAAACATTTGAACATGTGATATTGTTGCGTTCGTTTCAGCTATAAAAGATGGAATGGCTGTGCATCTTGTGATTCGTTCTGCCGCACAAGGCGCTGGTAACGGAGGACGACAAGGTGGCGAGTCCAGTCAGCCCGCGAGTACTCAGGGATCCACTCCCACCACCAATACGAATACGGTGCGACATGTTTTCTCCATCGTTCACAGCTTTCAATCTCAACTATTTGTCTAAAACTTCCAATTTTCTGACACTAACAAGTTACATTCGCCGTTCACGCGTGTTCACAAGGGATTTGCTCGAAGGATATTCTGATTGAGTTGTTTTTTAGCCTTCGGCGGCGGGCGGCGGGGCTTTCGGCGGTCTGGGCGGCATGATGGGCGGTGGCGGCAATATGGCTCAGATGCAGCAGCAGTTGATGAACAACCCCGAGGCGATGCGGCAGATGATGGACAGTCCGATGATGCAGTCGTTGCTCAACAATCCCGACGTATTCCGTGGTCTGCTCTCCGAAAACCCTCAGATTCAGCAGCTCGTCGAGGTATTCACTGTTCACAATCGCTGAGCAAATTCATACGCGTTCGTTGACTTTTCAGCGCAATCCTGAACTTGGTCACATTCTAAACGACCCAGAGATCATCCGCCAGACCATGGAGATGGTGCGCAATCCCAACATGTTCCAGGAAATGATGCGCAACCACGACCAAGCCATTCGCAATCTACAGGTTGGTCAGCAGACTTTGTTCAAGCTTAGTTATTGCCTGCAGTGGTCAATGAGAACATTTTGGACATTGTTTAGCGTTCACCACATCTTAGCGCGTCTATGAAACTCAAATAAGCGTCAAAATTTAGTCAAACTGAGCTATTGGCTGCTGTGGTCAATTAGAACTTTTTGGACATTGTTCAGCGTCCGCCACATCTTAGCGCGTCTATAAAACTCAAATAACTTCTTATTCTACAGTTACCTTATTTTAAGAAATAGTAGCCCATGAGCTACTATTTTCAGTACTGGACAAAGATGAAGTTACCCCAGAATCGATGTTCAGTGAGTATAGTATGCAGATAAAGGGGAGCAATGCGGGTATTTACGTCTTTCCTTCTTTTTTGCATTGAAAAACAGGTCAATAGATGTAATTTTTGCCACGATTTTTCATCAATTTTTCACGCCAATATTTGTTGATGAAGGGATTGAAATAATAGTAACCGACGCAGAAATAGTAGCCCATGGGCTACAATTTCTAAAAATATGGTAATTTTATGGGCTGAGACGAAGAAGCGTGGTGATTTCAGGGCATCCCTGGCGGTCAAGCGGCACTTCAACGCTTATACCAGGATGTGCAGGAGCCGCTGCTCAACAGTACGCAGTCGCAATTCGGCGCCGCCAATCCCTTCGCTAGCCTGGTCACCGACGACCAGAACACTTGTATCCGCATCTATTTGTTCTTGCTATTTTCTTATTTGTCTTATTCATTTTTTTTTAGCATCTCGCAGTCAGCGCGCTGGTGTTGAAAACGCCGAAGCTTTACCGAACCCTTGGGGCGGCGGCAATCAAACCAACACCGCCGCAGCCAACAATGCTGGCGGATCTGGCACCAGCAATGCCGGCGCCACGGCCACTGGAACCCCCGCTGGTCCACCTGGCATGCAAGGTATCCTTGCTTATTTTCAATATTCTTGTTCGTCTTCATCCAATATTTGTTCGTGCGATCCTTCAAAAGCAAACACGACGAGAAATTCTGTGAATAGATTGTTGTCCTGTTTTGGTTATGCGATGCGCGCATTTTCGAGAACAATTGATCGAAATTACCTACTTCATTTTTGTTATGCATTCTTGGTGAGACCGGCTTAACAATGGAACTGATGACGTCATGCTCACAGTTACGCCGGTCTCACCAAGAATGTATAACAAAAACGAAGAGCCAAATTAGTCTGATTTTTCATTGTGAATTTGGACACAATGAAGGATGCAAGAATTTCAGGGATTTTGAACAGCCCTGGAATGCAGAACCTGATGCGACAGATGACGGATAATCCGCAGATGATGCAGAGCATGTTCTCCGGCAATCACATGCAGCAGGTGATGCAGACCATGATGCAGAACCCCGAGATGCTCACTCAGGTTATTTTCTGCTTTCGTACCTCTTTCGTCACCTATATATTTTTCAGATGATGGGCTCCAACCCGATGTTCGCTGGTAATCCAGAGATGCAGCAGCAGTTGCGTCAAGCAATGCCTCAGCTCGTCCAACAGGTTGGTCTTGTTTGCTTTTTTGAATCGCTCTCGAGTCCCTTTTTGCGTACGTATGAAGAGTTCTGTTCGACTTGAAGGTCTGAAACTCACTTCCTTAAAATACAAATATCGTTACATATTACTCAATTCAGCGCAGAAATTTTGTCAACCGCAGTGTTCTGCCATCACAATATTAAAAGATGATCTTTTGCTGATCACCGATTGGTGATGAAATTTGTATCCGGCGTCCGCAATCTTGTTGCTCATATCTAAAGCCATGAGCGCAGTTCAAAACGCACGCGATTGCATCTTTTTGACGAAATTTTTTTGTTTACTTTGCAAACATTTGACTCCCACCATCCGGTTGTGTGTGATTCTGATCGCAAATAATGTTGGAAACATTTTGTGATCTGATTATTGTCGCTTTCAGCTGCAAAATCCCGATATGCTGGCTGCCATGTCGAATCCCCGGGTAATTCAAGCGATTCAGCAAATTCAGGAAGGAGTGGAGGTGCTGCGACGTGAAGCGCCCAGTCTCATCCCTAGGTAAGCCTAAGCCTAAGCCTAGCTCACTGTGAATTTAGATCATCTAAAGTGGTTTTGTTATTTGGTCTAGTGTAAATTACCGCATTCATTGTTCGTTTATGTGGTGTTTTCAGTATGAATCTGCCCCCGAATTTGCCGAACACAGGGGCTTCAACTTTGCCTGCCGCCAACGACGGCGCTGCCCCGAACAATCAACAGCAGAACGCCAACATGCTTATGAACATGATACAACAGATGGGCGCGAACAATTTGGTTAGTTGTTTCACGATTATTTCACTGTTCTCGTATATATTCCTTTTACGATTATTTCACTGTTCTGGTCGGGTCCCAAAATACCGTATCTATGATAGTACTATGGTTTTTGTTGCCTGATCAGTCCCGAAATCAAGCAATACTAGTGTTGCCACGAAACGGTACGGGAAAACTAATTAGCTGCACTCATCTGCTATGTTTTGCGCGCGAAAAGGGACAGAATGGCTGGTTCTAAAGAACGTGTTTTCTGATCCCGCCATTCTGTCACTTTTCGCGCGCGCAAATATAGCAGATGAGTGCAGCTAATTAGTTTTTCCCTACCGTTTCGTGGCAATACTAATCAATACCTACCGTAATCAATACCTACCGTTTTGTATGAAGGTACGGTATTTTGGGACCTGACTGATTTTCGGTGCGCCGACTATATTCCCACACGGAATTTTGTGATTTCAGGGCGGTGGTGGTGGTATTGGTGGTCAGGCTCCTCAGGCTCCTCCAGAAGAGCGCTACCGAGGTCAGCTGGAGCAGCTGGCGGGCATGGGTTTCGGGAATCGCGAGGCGAACATTCAAGGTGCGTTCTGGTTTTTGCTTGAATGTGCAATGTGCAATGAATGTGGACTTCAGCGCTGATGGCGACGTACGGCGACGTGAACGCGGCGATCGACCGTCTGTTGAGTCAATCGCACGGGCCGGGCCAGTGAACGCCTCTTGGTCACTGCCATTCATCTTTCATTCGCTAACTTCTTCGTCTGTCTTGGCTGGCCACCACCGCTGATACACCATTGCTGCGTCAAGTGCGTTGGGCCGGCGTTGTTGTGTTTCGCACCGCCGATCAAGAAATGTGATGTCGTGTGAGAACTGTGGCGCAAGTGAGGCGTGTAGTTCGTTTGACTCATAACCGCTGCGCCTATTTGTTCAGAATGGCTTCTGTACGGCAGGACGCTTGGTGTCCTGTAGTTTCGTTGCCTGCTGTACCATTCGCTGTCATTCTCTAACTCAATTAGCTATGTTCTGCTGTGGGTGGTTGATTTCGTTTGCTACTGTTCCGAGTTGGTTCTCTTCGTACTGAGTTTGTCATATACACCGTGGTCGACTGTGCTCTGTGTTTTGATTTGCAGAGAATAAATAATCGCTGTTCCAACAGGCAGTCGGTGCTTGTCGGGGTCAGGCCGTTGGATCGGTGTTCGCCACGCGTGTGATCCAGCACTGATCCCTGGGGGTGGATGGCGCCTAATGACCCTGAATATCGGCGCGTTTGACGACGCAATCGGCGAGCAGAATGGCGTTCCGTTTTGGACGACACAAAAATCGCTCGGCCATCTCGCTGAGTGAATTCTTATCGAAAGTGCCGCTGTGCACATTGGGCGATTAGCATTTGGCGATGGCGAGCCGAGCGGTTTTCGGGCGACGGCCGTCCCTCGACGTCGGGGAGTTGCGTGCGCGCGTTTTTTGACCGCGTTTTTGCGACCGTCGGGTACGAAGGGCGGCTGTGTGGCGGCGGCGCACAAAGGGGTCGTTCGAAGATGTGGCCACCGTTCCCGTAGCGATATTTACGAGTCGAGGGCGCGCGGCGGCCACAAGTTTTATTGTCGGCAGCTGAATCGACGCCGTTGCAATCGGCAACCGACGACGATCGCCGCGCGCAACGTCTCCTCTCGATATATGATCGCGCCCATTCGTCGTGACAGCGACTTTTTCCCAGCCCAGCGCCCGCCGCTGTGTTGCAAACCAGATGAGCCCAGGGGAAAAAACCTTCACATCATATCGTCCCTCCGGTCTTTGTACACGAGCGTCCCATGTTGCATTGAGCATTGGCATCCGTCCCCTCGTCGTCGATTCAGATTCATGCGCTTGTTCAAGGCGATCATGCGCACCGTATCGCACGCGATGACGCTGAGCGCTGACGAGCCAGTTATGACAAGCTAATGCGCACTGATAACAAGTTTCGCTAAAATGGCGTCCCCTGGACCCAGCTGCTTCGACGCTGTTTGTCCAACGAACGTCTTGCGCATTTCGCTGATAACAAACAACGGGCGGACCACGAGAGCGCGCTTATTGCATTTCATAAATTTTATACGGCCCACCCGAGCCCTGTAATTTCTACCATGTAACATTAGCCGCGCTCGGTCGCCTCTGTGACAAGTCGTGCGACCACGTGGTCTAATGCCGGGCCCTCCGACAACTAAGAGCTTATGATGCGGACGACGCTTATGAGCGATGGTCTGCGGGGCGCCGAGTTGAGCCGGGCTCGCGGTGGCCGTCCTGGCCGTCGATGGTCGTGCCGAAGGTCGCCTGGTGGTGCAGCTTGATCCGACTGGCCATCCGAGGCAAATATTTGCTCGCCGGTCGCGCAATCACCGCCGCCGATGTTTGACGGGAGTTGCGGAGAAGAAGAAATGATGAGAAATTATAAGCGCCCACTGAGTGCTGCTTTATCGACTCATTTGGGTCCGTCGCTCGGCCCGCCCTCCCTTCGACGCTCATATTGCCGGCGGTCGGAGCGTCGACATTCGAGAGTCGCTTATTTGAGTTTGTAATGCGTCCGCGGTCGCCGCCGTCAAATCGTTATGAGCGTGGCCGCCCGACGCCCGAAGACGTCGCCATATTAGGCGGTATCGCGCGGTCCGATGCCTTCGCCGCTCGTCCGTCCGCCCTCTGCCCCCATTGATTATGACTTGATTTTCATTCGCGCTGGCGTGCCGCTGCCTCGACGGCGCCCTGTTGCTCTTTCTCCGTTATGAGGCAGATTGGTGCGTGACGGCGCTTTGATGCGACCGCGCTGGGGGCGGCTAATGCGATCAGCGTCGGCGCATTCTTATTGTCGGGTGGTGGTCGGCGGCTCAATGTGCCTCTGCTGCGTCGATCGCAGGGAGTGGTGCGGGGCAATTGGAGCATATTTTCGGGCGGGGACCATTATGCGACGAATCGGCGCGGGCGACGGTAATTATTTTCGGAGCGGGCGAACGGACTCGGAGCTCGTCTCCGCCGGCCGAAGCACTTATTAAATTTCGCAACGATGAGGCTTCTAGCCGCTACAGATTCCAGCCGACCGCGCGCCCCAGCGTCGCGGAGATGGCGGTTGGGATTACGGGCGAATTCTGGCAAAAATTGAATTCCACCGAAGCGGCCGACGAGGGCGACCCGTTGGATGCGATCCCATTGGCCCCATCTAATTGCACTATTAAAAATAAATATGATTCGTGCGCGCAAGCGGGGCGCCGTTCCTCGACGTCGCTCTCCGCCCAGAGGGCCGTTATCTGCGATGTTCCCGACTTGGGCATTCGTCAAAACTGACGGCCGCCACGACCGATTATGCGCGATTATTGAATGAAATGGCCGACGTGTGTGTCTAGGCGGCATTTATCAGCGCGTCTCGTGTCCGCCGATCTTTCCATAATTTCCGCGCATATCGAACGCCCCGCCCGGCCCGACCGACCCTTCCGCGCCCGCTCTTCGGCCATGAGCGACCAAATGAATTCTGATACGTCGACGGAACGGCTCTTTCACTGCCCATCGAGCATCCATCTCGGCGCCCTCCAATTGTCGCCGTCTGCCGCGCTCTCCCCCTGCTTGAGCTGCTGCTCCTCCGCGTGCAGATGCCCTCCTGCAACAGGTAGACGCGAGCCCAGTGGTTCGGGCCGGATGTTGCTGGTGCGCCGATCGGTTCTGGTCTGGGCCGCGCCGTTGCTCCATAAATCAGGTCTTATGCGCTATCGCTCGACGGCGCCGGCCCCAAGCCGCGTAATGCCCAGGCCGTCGGCGGGCATATGCCGCGACTTTTCAAACATAATATATCGTATTATTTTCGGCGCGCCGTGTAACGAACGAGCTCACGAGGGGGGCTGGCGAGGGTAGACAGCCGGCCGCGGGTCTACGAGCGCACCGTTGGTCGCCGCGATCGGCAGGTTCGCCGACCGACCGACGATTGATAACCAATATGCGGCTGACGGAATGAGCACCCACAAGCGCCCCTGTAATTTCCACGGTGCCTTCTTGGCCGAGTGAATGCGCATCGCGTCGGCCGAGCAAAGACGGTTGGCCCCGAATCGGGTGGAAGTCGTCATAAAGTTGGTCGCGGTCGGTAAACCCGAGTCGCAAATCGTTCAGCCGTCGCGTCGTCCCGGTGCCCATTTATTTTACATTTCTAATAACTCATAAAAATACGGCGTCAGCATCCGGTCGTCCTCGACGGGCGAGTCGGCGGCGATCGGCGGCAGAGAAATGGGCCAGTTTTGCCGTTCACTTTTTTGTGCGCTTGGTTCGGGGGTATGAGTTGCATTGGCGCTGATTCGCCCAGTTTTTCGGCGTCGGTTGCAACAGTGGAGTGGGGAGAAGTTGCGATCGGCGTAGGCCGTCGATGGCCAATGTCCGGCGGTCCGTCATCGACGGCGGATACGCCGACGTCGATCACCGATGCCGTTATTGCGCGTCAAAACGCATCGCATCTGCGACATTCGAATCGGCGACGGCCCGGCCGGCCTCTTAGAAACCAATTTGCAATTTCGCAAATATGTAGTGCTCGATGCGTTCTTACACTACTCCGTCTGTCGACTGGCCGCCGTCGAACAACAGCGTACCGATCTCGACAGCGCGGACGGCGCATTAAACCATATTGGCCGCGGGCTGGGACAGACGCAAGTCGCAATTCGTGTCTTCTTTCGCCACACTTTGTCATATTTCTCATCCGAGCGTACCCAAGTCGGCGCACTGTCATTCTCGCCCGGTTCCGCCGTTTGTCGGGCCGCGTCTAGGTCGTTCGTTCCATTTGGCCGTGGAAAAAACTACCCACTGTTTACTTGCAACCCGGCTAGGCGGTCACTCCCAGCACTCTCCCGCAGTCCAGTCTAGTCCAATCCGTTGTCCGTCCTTGTGCGCGTTTCGCTAGGCGCAAGCTCGACAGAGGGCGTGGCCTCGCGGGCGAGCCAATGGGCGCGCCCGGCGACCGAGGTAGCGCCCGCCGACCTCGATCGCTCATTTCACCGCCGCTAGTGATTGCTGCATCGGTCGCTTCGGCGGAATTATCGCTCAGTGTTGTTGCAGCGCCGTCATGCCGCCAGTACTCCGCCGCCGCCACTGATGGGTCCTACGAGCGCGGTGTCGCGGCGCAAGCAGGCGAAACCTCAGCGCGTCGACCGTCGCGAGCTGGTCGTCGGTGTGGTCGGTGAGTGCTCTGACATCCTGTGCAGCGTCTCGAGGGACGTCCGATTGACCATCGGCGGACACGGGCGATTCTCTGGTGATTGACTGCGCGTCACCCTGCATCAAGCTCAAGTGGCGCCACTGTTGGCCGGTGCTGCGATGGGGCAGTACTGCGAATAACGGGTTGCCTTGCCAGTTTCGGTGTCCTTTGTCTGCGTCATCTATCACCGACAGCGATGATGAAGTATCGCGCCGACTTGCGATTCGCGAATACTGCGCCACCTCACATTATGAGATGCCCGATGGCGGTATACGATAACGCCAACTGTTGCTCGACTGGGACCCAGTTTTTAAAGTTTTATGACACAGACAGGAGGGCGTTTTTTCGTTCAATCGACGGGGTGCGTATTCTTTGTTTGTGGAGAATTCGCCACGAGGGGCGCCTGAGCAGAGAGACGACGCCGATGGTTGTCGAGTTAACGATGCGCTCGGAAGCGTTGGCGACTTATAGCGAAACGTGCTTAGCCGCAAAACCATATTTGACGTCCCGACGCGCTCGTCATTCGACGTTCGTTAGCGCCGGTCGCCTTATTGGCGTCTCCGGGGCAGTCGGACCGCAATGCGCATTCGAATGCGAGTCAGTGCGAGTCGGTGTCCCGTGCCGTCGGCCCACCCCCCACCATAATCGAATAATATTGGGGCGCATCTCTTTTGTTTATCGAATCGTCGCCGCAACTTGGTCGCCGTAACGAGCCGATCGATTGTCATCATCTGCTGTGCGCATGCGTGGACTACGGTAATAAGAACAGGACGCACCTGCCGGACACGGTGGTCCCTGTCGCGCCCGGCGCCGCCGCACGGCGATGGGAATGATATAATTTTTGCGCGGCTCCCGGCTGGTCGTAAACGGGACGGCTAGCCGTCCGGTTTTACGGTCGGCCGCCTTTTATGGACGCTTAGAGCGGCGCATATAATGCGCGATAACTACTAAAGCTTCCATAATTTTCGAATTCAATCAAAATTTATCGCCCCGTCTGTTGGGAGACATATACGCACCGGACCGACCGACGGGATGGGACCCACGAGCGGACGGACGGCGGCGAAAAAACGAGCGGAGCGATCATGCGTCGGCTTCCCTCGGCGCACTACGATATTCGCTTGGCGACGTCAGAAGCGCCGACGATTCATTTTATGCATGGTTACACACCTGCACTCGCCAAATCTCAATGCGAGTGCTGTTCGGTCCGTGTGGCACTTTTTCCCTCCTTCGCTTCTTAGCTGCGCGGCCGTCGGCGGCGCTTCTTGTCTGCCGAGCCGCCTGTAACACTGTTATGATTTATGGTGACCGCCGCGTACGCCAACTGCGCATATCATCGACGGCTGCCGTCGGCTAAAAAGCCCGCACCGCCAACCCAATGCAACAAGCCGCCGCCCTGCCCGCGGAGCACAGCGCCCGCATATTTATACCAGCCAACGCCCCTCCAACACCGCTCATCTTCATACGCGCCGCGCAGCTTTATGGCGCAGCGGTTACGGTAGCGCAATCCGCACAATGCCCGACGGCGGCGTCGATTCGGGGGTCCGCCGTGAGTTTGTCTTTCTCATAGCTATGAATAATAATCGGCGGCCAAAAAGTCGCAGCCGTGTCGGATGACGCGTACGAGGGTGTTTGCGGTCGGCGGCGGCTGTGTGCTCAACAATGATTGTTCCCAACGAGGCCGCACGGGGTCATGGCACCGAGAAAATGAGCGTAGAAAAGGCGCAAAGCTTTTGGGCGCTTCCGCGACTGCCTCCCGATCGTCGGCGCACTCGACCGACCGTCCGCGCCCGTCAATATTGACAAGCCGACTTTGCCTGTTTGTCGACGGGCACCGGCGATTATTGATGAAAATATCTGGTCAAACTGTCCGCGCCAGTCACACTCGCATTGCCCACTCCACATTCTCCACACCGACCGCCGCAGACTCCTCGCCGATCCTCGCTATCAAAGGGACGATGACCGCAGTCTTTCTCTTTCAGACGTCTCCCACCTCCAACCACCTCTCGATTGCCATGTCTGCGGCCATTGCTCCAATGAGTTCTTCGATGTCGCCGACTTCATCGCTCACAAGAAGGTCTGCCAGGTCGTCCCCGTCCTCAACGGCCACCAGAAGCCCGTCACCCCGCCGTCCTCCGACACGGAAGGCGCGCCAATTGACTTGTCTAAGAAGAACAACACTCCTGACAAAATCAATGTACTCCGACTCGAGACCGCACTCGACTCATTCCGTCACCAACAGGTACCATCACTTCCACCGCATAGAACTAAGGCACACTACTTCTTATTCTAATATCTATTTTAAAAATTCGAAAAGCAATGCGATGAGATGCGAACACTGAATATTGCAGATGTTGGAGCGACTATACTCGCACGTTGCTTCGAACAGTGAAGATTCGGTGGCCAACACGTCGTACTTGTTGTCACCGCCGAGCAGCAACGAGGCGAATGGGGACAAAGCTCATCAGTGCCATGCGAATGGCTGCCAGCAGACATGCGCCAGTAGAGGCGCTCTTCTCTGGCACACAGTCGGTCGTCACGCAGCGCAAAGACTGCTGCAATGCGATCGCTGCGGACAGCGATTCGGGGACAATGTACAGATGCAGCGGCATAAGAATGACTGCGACCGTCCGCCGCGACCGCTGTCCAGGTGCGCTCGTTCGCCGCTCGATCCAGACGAATCTCGGAGCAGCGTGCCCACTTCGATCCACCAGGACTTTAGCGTGCTGAAGAAGTGCGGGGAGCACGAAACGCACATGTCGACGGGCTGGTCGACGACGCCGCCGTCGTCGGTGGCGACTCCGGCGCTGTCGTCATTGGCTTTCCTGGCTGCCGGACTGATCAAGGAAGCACCTCTGGATCTGACACTGTCGGCGGCGGCGGCGGCTGCTGCATCGTTTCCGTCGTTCGTGGGGCAAATTCCGTCATTCGCGACAGCTTCTGCGGCTGCGACGTCTCCGTCGAGCGAGCAGAACGACTCGTACCCGACACTGCTCGGGAATGAGGATGACTGGGAGTCCCTGATGGAAGTGAGCAACACGGACGAAGCCGAGAAGATTCGCCAGCTGGTCGGCGACAAGGCCCTGCCCACCACGGACCCAAACCAATGTCTGCTCTGCCGTAGAATTCTGTCGTGCAAGTCGGCTTTGCAAATGCACTACCGCACTCATACGTAAGTTCTCCTTTTCTATTCTGCTCTTCTTGAAATTTCGCAATCTTATTGCAACTGAACATACGATGACGTACACATATTTGTGTCCGGATGTAATAATTATCGAGGTCACATCGTCGTCTTGTCAAGAATTAAGAGCGAGAAATTAATTTCGGCCATGAATGAGGTTGATCGTGCACAGGAAATTATTTTTATAGGCGAACTCTTTTGTGGTGTGAAACGGGTTTTTCAAACCTTGAGATTTGTTTTTGCGACCGAATGCTAATTTTAGCACATAGAGGATTAGAGAAATTAATTCAGTAAAGTTATAACAAGATGTTTTTTTCAGTGGTGAACGACCTTTCAAATGCAAAATCTGCCAGCGTGCATTCACAACAAAGGGAAATCTGAAGACACACATGGGAGTGCACCGTGCCAAACACCCGTTCCGCAACGGCACCACCGCCATCCAGCACCAGTGTCCCATCTGTCAAAAGCGCTTCTTCACTGCCCCTCTCCTCCAACAACACATTAGTCAGCACACCGACCAGTTGACCAAGAATGGCATGGCGCACGCAGTCGTTGGCGGTCTCAGTAACGGAGGCACCAGACTCGAGTCCGAATCTGCTCTCAATGGTCATATTGAGTCAACTCCCATCGAGATGGTCCATGACAATGTCCCGCAACAACTCATGCCCACCTTGCCGCTGCCTGCGCCAGCAGTCACCACTCCCACCACTCCAGCAACATCTGTCGCTACTCAGCTCATGCACCCGGTGATACCGACGAGCGAAGGGAATGGCTGTATGCAGCTGTCCCCTGGATTCCCTTTCCCGCACTTTTTCGCGGGCATGCCCGGAATTCCGCCCAATTTCGGCATTCCCTCCAACCAACAGCAGTTGCCAATCCTGCCCACATCAACAACGTGTAACATCTGCTTCAAGATCTTTGCGTGCAATTCGGCGCTCGAGATTCATTACCGGTACGAGCACGACGGGATGTGAGTAGTTGGTCGTTCTCAGATATGCTCATTGTAGATCGCACACAAAGGATCGTCCATTCAAGTGCGACGAATGCGGACGCGGCTTTTCTACCAAGGGAAACATGAAGCAGCACTTACTGACGCACAAAATCCGCGAAATGCCTTCTTCCACCACCGAAGACAGCAGCGACGAGGGCAACAACAACAACAATAACACCATCATGGCCGCGTTGGGCGTGTTCAAACAAGAGCAGGCAGAAACCGTCGACTTCGAAGAGAGAATGAATAGTAACGTAGATCGCCAGACGATTCGGCCGAAGTCGGCATTCACTAATCCCGATAAACCGCTCGTTCCGCCAGTGGAACCGCAAAAGCAAGAGCCGAGTCCGCTTGAGTCGATACAGAAAATGTGGGCGCAAACAGAACCTCCGCCTCCCCGACAAACGCCAGTTCTGTCGAAACACCAATGCGGCGTGTGTTTCAAGCACTTCAGTAGCAGTTCGGCACTGCAGGTATCGATCGCAATCCACTGATGCTTGTTGTGATACGACTGATAATTTTCAGATTCACATGCGCACGCATACGGGAGACAAACCCTTCAAGTGCAACGTTTGCACTCGCGCGTTCACCACTCGTGGAAATCTCAAAGTGCACATGGGCACACATGTCTGGCAGAATCCCAGTCGTCGGTAAGCAGTTCACCCTTTTTTGCTGTTGTTTATCCATCGCTCGCTTCTTGTTGTTGCAGGGGCCGAAGGATCTTCGATTTCGCCACGAACGTCGGGGGACAATCGAGTGCGTCGGACGGCGGCTACCCGGACATCAGTAGTCCGGTGTCGTCGTCGGCGGGCAGCAGTTCAGCGCAGATGGATAACAGCAGCACGCCATCAGTGCCCATCACTTTTACCTCGACAACACCGCCGGCGTTCGGCGGCGGTCTGCGTCCGATGGGCCCGATGAGCTTCGGTCTGATGCCGCCGCCTCCGATCGTCAGCTCGGCGTCAGCGGCCGGGTCGATGGAGGCGTTGATGTGGAACATGTGGCGGACGGTGTGCTCGGTGTGCCAGAAAGTCTGCTCGACCCCCGCCGAGCTGGAGGAACACCTTAAGATGCATATTCCCACTCTGTTCCGTCAATGACGCGATGCTTGCCTCACTCGCAACCAGTCTTGTCTTTTACTAAGTCAGTAAAATAAGTCTCTAATTAGCCAATACAACTGACGAAAATAGGTCATCGGCTAATCATTTGACCTAGATTTGGTAATATATGGTCCAAGTCGATAATTAGCATACGACCTATTATTATTGTATTGGCTAATTACTTGACCTAAATTCGGAACGTATTTCGTCGAAAGTCGGTAATTAGCCGATGACCTATTTTCGTCCATTGTATTGGCTAATTACCGACATGCTTTACTGACTTAGCAAAAGATAACACTGCTCGCAACAACATTCACCGTGCATTCTTCGTCCAATGCCAAAAAACGTCTTCTTCCGTCTCCTCATCTCTTTTGAGCAGCAGTTGTTCGTCCGTGTTGTAAAGTGTCGCCGCCTGGTCTCATCTTCTTCCGCCGATCGAACAAGTGTCATGTCATGTTCGTGTCTATATCGAGTACTCGTGCGTTGTCAGTATTCTCATTGGCTCTACTCTATTACCGTATCTGGCCACTTTGCGTGTCGATCGATATTGTCAAATTGGAGTGCAACCCGTTTCTTCCTCAGCGTGATATCGCGTATGTGAACTTTGCTAGGAAACTGTGCTTATTAGACGCTTTCTAATTTTCGATCCATTGTGCCAATCACTCTTGCATTGTTATTCGATTCCACATCTCTTCCATGGTCCATGCTCTTTGCAGTTATGGGCGCTGTCCTCTTGTCTATCTGTTACAGTATGATTGTGTTGCCGTCTCTTATAGGTGACCCTTCATGTTACAAATCGCAATTTTGCTCTGTTGCCCCGTGATTCGATATCAAGTGAACCCGAACGCTGCATTTCTCATTTTGAAGTCACACTTCTATCGTCTCGTCGCCACTAATAAACCTGCTTTGCATAAAAGAACAATATTACAAAGTCCAACTTCAGTGGCCTTGTAACGATGGCCTTGAAAACACTGTTGTCGAATTTAGAAGAAATGCATGAACTACATACATTGTGGTGCGATTTTTTTTCTCACCTGGCATTTTCAAACTGAACTTTCAAGAGCAGAACCCGGAATAGAAAATGTTATTTCGCGAAAAGGTCTGCAGAGATGCAATTTTTTAACACCACAGTCAGAAGAACATTTGCCAGCAAGAATTAATCAGAGAAAATTTTTAAAATTCTGAGTTGAATTGCGATATTGCAATATCGCACAGCTATTTTGAAAAATGTGCAGCTATTTGTTCACTGTGTGTTGATGTGAAGAAGAAATTTTGCTTCCACAACAAAACACGAGACGCCCATTCGTCCTGTGCTTAATGCTTGCGCTTGTCACGCACTCGTACACACGATGTTGACTCGTAGAGACAATATTTGCATTTACTCGTAATTTCTGAGAGAGTTAACCGGAATTAAACGTCGTTCAAACGGAAAGAATGATGTTCATGGGACAAAGCTATTTTCGTGTATAAAACATTATTGAGTATCATTTATTATTATAATAGAGCGCATGAAATAATAATTTCTGGTAATGGTCACACAACGAAATTGATCGCCAACAACCTCGGTGTACAATGCAGTGCGCCTTCAAAATCCGGTTACCGTATTTTCGGAAATAATGGCTCGGGCCACTATTATTTCAACCTCTCTGGACCCCGGACCACTATTTCTGCCTGGCCACTATTATTTCAACCTCCAAATGAGCAAATTTTCAGCTTAACTGAAATAAAAATTGAAGCTTTGTAGCGCTAAAAAAATGAAATTAAATAATATCATGTTATAAAACATGCAATTGAAACCAAATATTAATACAGAGCGCTATTAAAGTAGAATTTCTGTCTAAGTCAAGTGTGTCCCATGCAAAAAATAGGATGCGGAGTGGATTCTTGTAGTAGAAAATAGTGGCCGTGGGCCACTATTTCCGAAAATACGGTAACTCTCGTAGAAGTTACGAATTTAGCAGTGGGGCAGAGCAATGTCATTATAATCAGTAGCAATCTGGAGTTGGATAGAATACGCAGACGCAAGAACGGACTGTTGAATTGCACAAGGGGCTTGTCTTGCTGTTAGGAAGATAGGAGAGTGATGATTATCGACGGAGTGGGGGCTTGGAAGAGACGATTAGCAGAGGGGGTGTCGCCAAGGACTCGCAAGCCAATCTGTCGGCAACGGGCGACAAACGCTCGCGCTCGCGTAGTCGCCGATAATTCGCCGCCGGTCGTGTTCGTCCCGTCGTCGTCGTCCAAGTCGTCGTTCGCCCTCGATTTTGATGCCCCTCCGATCGGAACAGTCTGGCCATCCCTCTTTGTCATCGGCCCATTAGTAAGTTGTTAGCCAGCGATTGCCCAGCTGTCCTTTGCCTGTGGGGATACGGTAGTGGAAATGAAACGAGACTAATGCCCGGTGGACTAAGCCAGCTTGTAATGAGTCAGTCCGGAAAGTGATACATCTTCGATTGACGAAGATCCGCCGCTGAATTGCCTGCAAAGGCGCCATGTCGGGTAACTGGCACGCCAAGTAGAGGCGCTGCCAGAGCTCGGGTGGTGGTTGGCGTGCTCGGGTCACCACTTCCTGTTGCGACTTGGTGTACAAACCGAGCTCGTCAGACTCGTGGGAATGCATTAAGCTCTTCGATCGTTCGGTTTGTTCTCCGTCTGCTCGAAATTTTCGGCCGTTGCAGTCAGCGATCAACAGCCCGTGGTCGCCAAAACCAGCAGGGCGAGATGCTGTTCCACGCTACACTCGCTAGGAGCTTTATTCAGTCTCTTCGTGTGCAGGGCGACGACGGTCAGCGCTAATGATTGACATTTTCATAATTATAACTTGCCATAATAGACTTTGTTGATCGGCTCAACTATTATTACACGCCGATAATGCTCGCCATCGCCTGCGTTGTCATCAGTGCCAAACAGGTGAGTGAGAGGACAGCTGACCTCAAGTCTGGATTAAGAGTGGGGGGGGCCCTGGGCCATATCTTAGCAGGGAACCCTTTAATAGAGGCCAAACCGACAGGGGAAGGGCAGGGGGCCTCCATATGGCCTAAATGGCCCACTTTCTGAAGCCAGTTCATGGAAATTTCCATGAAATGCCGCCAGCTCAGAGTTTCAAAGAGATGTTGTGAAATTTCATGGAAAAATCCATGAATTAATTAATCAATTTCAAGAAGTTCATAAAACTGATTGATAAATGCATGGACTTTTGCATGAAATTTCATAACGTCTCTATGAAACCCCTGAGCTGGCGGCATTTGATGGAAATTTCCATGAACTGGCTTTAGAGTGGACGGTAAATCGGAGCCTGGCTGGCCTGATCGCCATGTTGCGTTCCAGTATGGTGGCACGCCGATCGAGTGCTGGGTGAATCCGCACTCGCGGGAAGGAATGGAGGAGTACATCGAGAGCTACTGCTGGATTCAGAATACCTACTGGGTACGTGTATCGATCACATATTCTGATTGCGTGCTAATGCTTGATGTCTTTTGGGTACCCATGTTCGAGAACATTCCCGACGATCACACAGCTAGAGAGAGTGAGTCAGTAATACTGAAATGTAATTTCGTCCCTGTCGCTTCACCGCTGACTGCTTCAGGTCGTCAAATCGGTTACTACCAATGGGTGCCTTTCATTCTAATCGCTCAGGCGCTCCTGTTCTCCTTTCCCTGCATCTTGTGGCGACTGCTCAATTGGCAAAGCGGTATTGATCAGCCGTGGTATCTACTGTGGCTGAGCTAATGTCTGACTATCGTTTATGGGCATCAATCTACAAACGCTGATCAACTCGGCGTGCGACACACAATCGATCGTCGACCACTTCGATCGGAATCGAGCGATTCGGTCCATCGCACAGAGCTTGGTGGACATCTTGGATCTGCAAGCGGGTGAGCGCAGATCACGTATCCATTCCCAAACGGTCAACTGGCGCTCGAAACTTCGTCTGTGGCGACGCTATCACGGTTGCTTCGTGACGGCGCTATACCTCCTGATCAAACTGTGCTACACGCTCAACATCGTGCTGCAGTTCATCATGCTCAACGCGGCACTCAGGTCGCGAGATTACGTCTTTTACGGCTTTCAAGTGAGCTGTGAGACGTTGGTCATGATTCATCGAGGTAGTAATCGTGCTAGGTACTCTCGGATCTGCTCCGCGGTCGACCATGGACGGAGTCAGGGCATTTCCCCCGAGTTACTTTGTGCGACTTTGAAGTTCGGTATCTGGCGAATCTGAACCGGTACACAGTGCAGTGCGCTTTGCTGATCAACTTCATCAACGAGAAGGTGTTCGCGTTCTTCTGGTGCTGGTATCTGATACTGGCGGTAGTTACGAGCTGTTCGTGCGTTTTCTGGATCACCAACAGTTGGCTGTCCTCACAACGGACTTCGTTCGTTCTCAAATTCATCCACATCGCTGCATCCACCGACACGCAGCAGGAGCTAAAGATCACGACACGGCAACCCGGCCATCGCATGTCAGCAGTCTTCAACGCCCCGCCACATTTGCTTGAGAAATTCGTTGAAGAGTTTCTCAACTGTGATGGGGTATGGTAGACGACAGGTTCTTAATTTTTCGTCAATATTTTTCTGCAGGTATTGACTTTGCGATTTATGGCCAACCATGCCGGCGATATTATTGTCATGCAAGTGGTGAAAAACCTTTGGCTGGAATTTCGAGAGCGCTACTGGCGCGAGTTTGACGTGGGACCGAAGAACAACGTGACATACTCATCGTCGATCGGTGCCACGAAAATGCAGACGCTCATTTGCACAGCTTCTGAAGAGAAATCGCTGCTCGAATCTAGAGTCCTACTTCGGCAATCGGTCAGCGACGACAGCGAACGGCGACATCGCACTAACAGTGTTCCGCCGAAAACCCGACAACACAGCTATCCGCCCTTAGTCAGCTCAGATTCTCCACTACTGTGATATACCAGTCATTCTTCTCACTTAATGTTTGTTGCCAAAGTCGCATTCTGGCACATTTAAGTTTACCAGAATAAAGACAGAAACAGAATCAAAACTGTGATAACAATGGTACATTACTGGATACGCATTTGGCAGCATTAACATACCGACTCATAACGGTATAGTTAAACGAAGCGATCAAAATTGGAAAATATAAACTGTTTTGCGTCAGATGTTAGTCAGGGTTAGGTCAGTCTCAAAATAAAGATTGCAATTCAGCAGTTTGTTTAATGGCACATCGTGACGTGCACTTGTAAACTTCTGTCAGCAGCTGTCAACAACCCAAAGCGGTGCAGCAGGATTTGAACAGCGCAAGCATGTTTTGAACAGCGCAAGCATGGTGCGATAAACACTGCCGCCCACACATGAAAACATTCGCGTGACGGGTGCAAACAAGATGGCGCATCAATAGTTTTATCCATCATACCGATAATCGAAAAATCTTTTGCCAGAAACACTGCGCTACTGAACATTGTCCGAATGCGCATACATTTTAAGAGCGGACACCGTTCTGAGAAATTGTATACACATTGTTATTGGTTGGCCGCTGAGCCTCGTAAGAATCAGACCGGACCATTTGAAATGTAGGCCAATCGGCGAGATGGAGGAAGGGCGGACTCGACGAAAGAAGTAAGAGGGCGACAGTGTGCGACTAGTAGACGGCAACGGCAGGGAACAGTGGAAAAACTTTACCATAGAAGTACTACCACTAGACATGAGACGAGCCAACGAGCAACAAATAAACAATACTCCTGAGCTGACCCGGCCAGCGCAAATTTGTGGCGATATTTCTTCGTTGTATAAACATATTTGTACATAATCAGTCCAATCAACATAACAACAACGTGCAATTGGGGACTAGTTGACGTTTAGCGGCGCAGCATTTTCAGGAATGAGCGACGCGAAGAATGACGTGACGAACGTATAGCACGTCGACCAAAACACCACCCACGCACTCGGCTCCAGCGCCACCGCCTCCGGTCCGCTCCCTTCGCTGTCGGCGTTCGCATCCGCCGCCGGCTGATTCGCGTTCTGCAAAGAGGATTGCAACTCAATTCGTTTGCAAGAATGCATAACAAGACTTACATCCGGAACGACGTTGTTCGCTGGCGCCGGCGGTCTGACGTTATTATTATTGTTGTTGTTGTTCGGCTGCAGTACGCGGCGAAAGTTGTTCCAGCCGCCCTGCAGTGCCCACATGGCCAGAACGAACAACGCGACACCCAGAAGTCGCTCCGGCGTGGAATAGAAATAGATGACGGTGGCGAGCAGCGCCGCTCGAATGCCGGTGTACACCCAGTCGAGCCAGTCTCGCTCTCGCAGCTCATCTTCGTCGGGTACTACGCCACCCTGAAAGCAATTACCATTGTCAGAGGAAATCGAATAAAGCTTATGTATTTCAATACATCGCAAAGCTGAATGCAAAAAAAATGTTTGCAATGAGTTGTACCTGCGCGTTCATCGGCGGTTCGGCAGGAGCTGCGACGGGCGCCGGTGCGACGGGCACCTGATCGTGCGCGAAGGCATGAGCGGGAGCCGCGGCGACGATCGGCGTTTGCGGCGGGGTGGCAGGGAAAAACGCTGGGAATGGCGCAGTGCCCGCAAATCCAGGCGACCCGTTCAACGCGCCGAACATCTGCTGCATGCTGCAATCGGTCCATTTATTACATCATCCCTCAGCAATCCAGTAGAAAACTCACTAATTGGCGTAATTGGCCATGTAAGCATGGTACATCTGCTGCTGAGCCTGTTGCCAGTCGGCGGGAGGCGTCATGCCCATGCCGCCATACATGCCCGCCCAGTTGCTGGTCGTGACGGTCGGCATGGCGGCGGCCGGCGGAGTCGGGTTGACGACGGGTCTGCGTCGACGCAAATCTGCTTCGTGTTCCAAGCGCGATTTGTCGGTCGGCGGGCACACCATATGGATGACCTGCGAGCCATCGGGATCCGAGGGTCGTCGGAGCACGGAATCAAGTTTTCGGTCGTCCTGAAGACACTGACCGGCGTAGATCAGTCGCTGTCGATCGGGGCACTGAAACGGCGATATAATTGAATACAGTGGCAGTGGGCAAAGAGTAAAACGTACGGGTTCTCCAGGACATACGTCCCTTAGATGCTGCTTGAGTCGTCGGACGGTCCAGTCGTGCGGACATATGACTGTGGTGTCGTTGAAGCTCTGCAGGGCGCAGCGAACAATCACTTTGGACTCGCCGACTTGGTCGCTCATCGTTGCCTATGTGCGCTAGTTGTCGTGCCTGTGATGGTAAACAAAGGTGGATCAGAGTGAAGTGAGCAGAGCGAAAAAGAAGATTGCGCCTTGTAACGAAGAAACAAACAAACACGCAACGGAACAGCGGCGTTGTTCCGGTATTGTCGCGGGGCAACCGAAGTGGTCACGGATCCCTGGACGAGTCTCTCGGCGATTGGTGCGGAACAGTGCGATTCGTCGTCGCGTGATTCGTTCGATGGCACTGTGACGTCACTCACACGCAAGGTGTTCAGGCGCGTCTCGACACGAATTTGCTTTTCCGATATATTCTTGTCCACGGTCTATTCTGCATTCGAAGAGTACGGTAGTGTTGTGCGCTTTTTTCCCGAAGACCGCGCAAACGTTGCTGACGTTTCCTAAAGTTGTTCGCTTGAGATAATTCTAGAATTGATGACGTGGTGTTTGCTGCCGTTGCAGGACAATTCCGTTAGACTAATGCTTTCAATTTCATCTCTCGCGATCTATTTCATTCATTACCGTCACTTCTTTGTTCTTCAAACCATGTTTTCTACTTTTAGGGATAAAATCTACAGCAGAGAGTGCGATGACAGACATCGGCGACTGGTACCGGGGCATCCCGGAGATGACCAAGTACTGGTTCACGGGCTCGGTCGTGTTGCCGTTGCTCGGCCGCTTCGGTCTCTTCAGTCCGTACTACATGGCCCTGGAATGGAATCTCCTGATCTACAAATTCCAGGTGTGTTTTCTTGGATTTGTCGACAGTAGAATGATGTAAGTTTCTATGTTGTAGATTTGGCGGCCAATTACGGCCTTGTTCTTTTTCCCAATCACTCCGCAGACCGGCTTTCACTGGCTGCTGATGCTCTACTTTCTCTACAACTATTCGAGTCGAACGGAGACAGGTATGCAATTTTACTCTACCTAATCTCTTATTATAATAATTTTATAACTTTGCAGGTGTATTTGATGGCCGACCAGCAGATTACTTGTTCATGCTCATCTTCAATTGGCTGATTTGTTGTGTAGGTTCTTTTGAATTACAGTGCATTATACGAATTGAGCGATTGACAAATTTCAGCTGATCGCCATGGCAGCTGGCATCTATTTCCTGCTGGAGCCCATGGTGTTGTCAGTGTTGTACATCTGGTGTCAGCTCAACAAAGACACGATAGTACAATTCTGGTTCGGAACTCAATTCAAGGCCATGTACTTGCCGTGGATCCTCGTTGGTTTCAACATGATTCTTCGCGGAGGGTTAGTTTCTGTGTTTTGTGCAACGCTAACGAGTGCTGTTGCAGCGGAATGAACGAGTTGGTCGGCATTCTTGTCGGTCATCTCTACTTCTTCCTCATGTTCAAGTACCCGCAAGATTTTGGCGGTCGCGCCTTTCTGCAGACGCCCCAGTTTTTGTAAGTCATTCGTTCTCAGGCGGTTGGATGAGGTTTCATTTAGTGTTACCACGGATGGTTCGGGGCGGACGGTACGGGGAGTGCGGGAAATTTTTTCCTTCGGGGCGGGGCGGGGAGCGCGGGGAATTTTTTCCTTCGGGGCGGGGCGGGACGGGAATTTTTTCCTTCGGGGCGGGGCGGTACGGGGAGACGGGATTCCCCGTACCGTACCGTACGACGAAAACCTCGTACCGTGGCAACACTAGTTTCATTGCTTTTCAGGTACAATTACTTTCCCAATCGTGTCGGTGGTGTTCACGGATTTGGCAGCGCGCCAACGAATCGTCGTGCACCAGAACGCGACGACCGTCCCCACGCCTGGGGTCGCGGCAACCATCTCGGAGGCAATTAAAAGCAGAATGACGCGTCACTTGCTGTTCTTGTTATCTCCGATGAAATGTCTATTTGTTTGTTGCAACTTTCCTGCCTTCTTGTGCCGAAGATTGCACTTCGTTTCGTTTTTGTTTCACGATTATATGGCGTTTCTCTTAATCTTCGGTCAGTGTTATTTATTGAACAGCGACGCGTTTATCGATCGGTATAAAATCAATGAGAATGCTCATTCAGAGTTTCTGAATCGTTCAACGGTATTTTGAACCGTCCTTGTGGCCTACCTTACTGTTCAGTACAGTGTTCAGTTTCACTCCGTGTGAAAAAGTTTTCAGATCATTTGCATCGTCGATTCATCACATTCTTAATCATGCAGAACGACGCTGGCGAATTCGTTGATCTCTACGTGCCCCGCAAGTGGTATGATTAAACAGTTTCCATTGTTTTTGCTAACTGAAGTGCTGCTGTCATTAAAATTATTTTGCTCGCAAATAGGCGGCAAACTTTAGTCTTTAAATTTTGAACAAAAAATCCTGGATTTTGTTGAGAAACGAATATCTGGTTCCTTTTCTGCAATCTCCGGCTGCTTTTCCGTCACAATCGACAGACAATAGACATATGTGACTTTTCCTTAAACGTTGACTCTATAATGTTGACTCATAATTTCCTTGACTGTAAAGAGAGTACTGTATAAAGCACCGTAACCCCATAATTTTAGAACTGCACTGACCAAATATCGTTGTGGGACGTTAACTAGAAATGGATTTAAATCATACGAAATAATGGTACTCAATTGAATAAATTGTGTATTTTGACAGCGCGCGACATTCAGTTGAGAGGTTTTCGATCGCTTTCCGGTTAACCGTTGGAAAAATTCTGACTATAGTGGGATGGATGTTGAGACATGTGATTGCAGCTCGTCGTCGTCGCGCATCATCTCGGCCAACGACCACGCAGCGGTGCAGCTGGATATCGCCGAGGTGGACCCCGTCACCGGTCGCATGATCCCCAGCAAGGTCCACCGCTACGCTATCTGCGGCAACCTCCGTCGAATGGTAAGTATTTCTCAGTACTTTCTATTGCTGCGAAACTCGCAATATCAAAGCGTTGTTTTATTTGATGTTTCTGGATACTGTAAGGGTATAAATTATTGGGAGGTATTAAATTTGGGATATTTGGTATATCGGAAAATATCCCAAATTTAGTACCACTCCATATGTTCATCTCCATGGTAACAGCGTTCGTTACCACAGCAACAGTCAATCAAATCACCGTTACTATGGTACCACCCTGTCAGACCGACAATTATCCCAAATTTAGTACCTCCCAATAGGTCGAAATGAAAAATATACCAAATTAAGTACCTCCCAAATTTTCTACCCTTCTACCCAAATACAGTAGTTTCCCATTAATATTTCGTTCGGTCGAGTTCTTGCAGAAATTTTTTCCTTTGTCGGGCTAGTTTTGCAGTTGTTCGTTGTGAACTGACAAATTATTCTTTCAGGGCGAGTCGGACGATTGCATCCTGCGTCTGGCGCAGCGCGATGGCGTCGTTCCCAAGAACTTCTGAAGCGGCAATTGAATAATGCGATCATTTCGAGTTCTGCTTCATCTTTGTTCCTCGTTGACTTGGACTCCTTGTTGAAACAACGCTTAGGAAATAATTGTTTTTGTGGTTGCACTACTTGACACTTTCACACCATGCATTGCATCAGTGACATCATGTAGGTTGGATTAAGCTGTCATATGCGCAGTTGCAGAAAATGGATGAAATCATAGCAATGCGGATGTTGACAACAGACGCGCTGGTACTCAAATTATTCCCGCGTTTACATTGGCAAACTTCTAAGCGTAGAGAGACCTAGAAACGAAGTAGCTTATTCTACAATCAGAATTCTGCTAACTCGGTTCGTGCTGCAGAATTATCTGAATTGCCGCGCTTCGGTTCGAACTCTGCTCTCTCTCTGAAGTCTGAAAACTGAATCAGAATTTCGCAAATTGGGCACGGGGGCGCTTCGTGGTATCTGGCAATCAGAATTTCGCAAATCGAGGAAGTCTGTCTCAACACGACTGCGACGGCTCGCGAGAAGGTCAAGGAGAAACTGAGACATGGCTTCGTACCCGATCGAATCGCGGAGTTTGTTCGAAGTTAGTTTCTTAATTTATGTGACGTTTTCAAAGAGAGTCATACTTAAAGTTAACTCTCAGAAGAACCGGGTTTGAGCGTGCGAGACAAGCAAATTTGATCCAAAGATGTGTTGAACAGTCTGCGGCGCGACTTGTCCGAGTTAATTGGGTACTTCCATGGAAACGACCACGTCAGCGTCGACCTCACCGTCGATTATGTGTCAATTTGATTCTGCGTTCAGTTACGAACCGTACGAAATTGCTGATGAATAAGGCGATCCGCTGAACTATGCCAATGGAAGAAGCGGGCGCAACTGTGCCTCGGTTCAATCGAACACAGTTACGACATGTGCTCAGTTAGGTCAATACCAGTGATGTTCACGGGCCGGGTCGGGCTGGCCCGGGATTTTCGACGAAAAAAAAGCCCGGCCCGGGCCCGGAAATTTTGTCAAAAAAAAGCCCGGCCCGGTCAACTTTTTCAGGCCCGGTTCTTTTCCTCCAGGCCGGCCCGGATCCGGCCCGAAAGAGAAGAAAAAGCTGACGAAAAGTAGATATAGACCGTCAATTTGACTGATTTTCAAGTCAAAAATCGCTTA
>JAQGCX010000059.1:0-33768 GCA_034700205.1 Plectus parietinus
ATCTATAATGCCAGGTAAGTGTAAAAGTTAAAAGCAAAGAACATCGTCCCAATATTTTATAGCCAACCTGTATTATACTCCAAATTTGCAGGCTGAAAAGGAAAAAAATAATGAGCAGGCAAACATCAATGCTTTGGAGCAAGAGAATGAACATCTACTCGATGGTCAGCGAGCTGCAGCTATAACTGCATGCACCACCTATGCTGTTGGCGTAGGCTTTGCCTTCGTGGGACTCTTTTTTCCTCCACTGGAAGTAAGACTCGGTTATAGCCTAGTCTAATGTAAAGGGAGCGGACTCCTAAAATCAATAAGGTATCCTAACATGTGATTTATGATGAAGGCATGAAATCAACAGGTGCGTATAGTAATTTTTCTGGATGCTATCAAGGCTTTCTTCACGCGATACGGCTTTCCCATCAAAACTTTTATGTTTTATTTTTCATGGTTCATGTACCCAAAACCTTGACTATAGTTTCACTTCAAAGTTGTCATGCCTTTTTTAGGTCATTGCGATTCCCATGCTCTGTGGCGGTGCCGCCGGTGCAGCAGCTGGTCTTACAATGACCGGGATCTTCGAACTATTGAAAACGTCGCGCGAAAAATTGCAGAGCCTACAAAGTAACATCAACCATTATCAAGACCGCATCAGACAACTAAACGGAAAGTACAATTACAAAGTTTTCAAAGGACAACAAACGGCAGTCGTAGGGTGTAGAACATGTCATATTGCTCTCAATTTTAGATGAATTGATCAGTCAAAATCGTAACATCGGTAAATTGGAAATGGAGAAACGTGATGCCAGTAAATGTCTTGATACGTCGAAACTCGAGGTCACCAAGTGCCAGAGCTGCAGAGATGAGACGATGCGATGGAAGATACTGTTGTCAACATGGATTCAGTTACTGGAAGAACTCCAAAGTGCACTGTCAAGAGTCCAACGGAATGTTTTTCTTCAGCCAAGCGTTCTCCAAAAGGCTCTAAAGGATTACGGGCTCCTCGTTAATAGACTTGAATTGGAAATGAAGCTAGCAATTGCATTCAAAGAAGCTAGTGCCCGTATTTCTGACAAACCAACGAACTGAAGGCCTGACAATCCTATTGTCTTTGGAAATAGCTGATTTGATTTGGCGTTAACGGTTAAATGTTCTTCGAAATCGTTTTCGCAATCCATTTTAATAAACGAGCGAAAGTGTCTGCAAGTGCGACACAAGTATCGAAAGTGTGCGCCGTAACGCAGAACGCAGCCATCTGTTTTGATAACGATCACCAAAAAACTACGCAGCGAATGCGGAAACGCACTGCTGGAGATGCTCAAAACAAAACGTCGGGCACCCCCTTCATCATAGATGAAGGTATTGTTTACAGTTGTGAAGAATGTAACATTCAAAATGCAAGCAGATTTTGTTTATGAAAATGTAACGGTTTTTCCTATTGTACTTGTTCGCTCTGCCTTCGCGTTCAGGTTCAGTTATTTTAAAGAGAACAAATTTGAATTTTCAATTCACAAAGGGAATTAGCGATATTTTTAAGAGTCAAGGCAAAAATCTGAACTAATTCAACAAGAGAGCTGACATGTTATGCGAACGTAAGGTCTGGCCAAAATAGCATACTACCACATGAGAATCAGTATGCACACTTTCACTCGACAACTTGTAGGGGCAGAAATGACGGCGTTGGCGGAAAGTCTGAACTACGAACGCGAAGTGGTGCGCGTGTGGTTCTGCAACAAACGACAGGCGCTGAAGAACACGATTAAAAAGCTGAAACATGTGGACATGGTAGTCGCCAGGCAACAGGAAGTCAAGCAGCCTCCACAGTCGACGCAGCAGCCCCACCAGGAAGACCACTGAGCCCCGCTGCCACAGACTGAAACACGACCGATTTTCGCTCATATATTTATTTTCATGACTCAATCGCTTTAGTCGTCTGCCTTTGCGATCCGCCGCCATTTCCGGTGTTGCAAGTCATCCAAATCCGATGTTCTGCTGAATCAAGTCATATTCATATACTTTGCCGTCCCACAGTTCCACTCGTTAATTCCGATAATCATAGTGCGAGCTTATAGAGTTGCCGTTCTGTACCAGCGATCGCGTTTGGGTGTTCAAACGGATCCTCCTAATTTCCAATGCGCCAGAGCAAAAGTTTCATTCCATTATCATGTATTTGTCTCAGTTCGCGATCAAGAAGGACTCATGGGACGGTGGCGTTGTGCCTGAAAAAAAACAGACAGCAAGCGTTCCATTTTATGTTCCCAAAAAATATTATTGGGAGCCACTTAGTATTCTATTTGTCCAAAAGAGAGATTTTTGGGTAGAGGGTTCTTCGAGACAATAAGACATCTTATTTTCAAATGAAGGAAAACGCGAAGAAATTATTTAAAAATGATTTTCTAGTGAACACTACGCACCATAATACTGTATTTGACAGTGTCTGTGCTGGGCTTGTATAACACTTACCTCCGCGGCATTTGTACAACACTTTTGATTTTCATTCAAAGTTTCCGTAGTGGCCAGGATAGTGATAGCGAGAATTTCGTTTAACCGCGTGCTATTTGCATTTTTCTTGCATTCGATGTGATTACCATGATCTCTGTTGTTTTTGATGGTACAATACTCTCTGTTGTTACATACTTGGAGAGGAACAGAATCGATACGTTAAAATATATGGAGATTAAGATGAAATGGAAAATTATCGGAATCTAAGACGTTGAAAAATTTATGAATGGTCTCTAAATGCTGTTTTTTTGCGGATTTAGTGATTAAGCGTTGATCGCTATATGTGCAGCTAAAGTTGTCACGGATAGTTGCTGTAATGTATCTCTTTGAATCTGTTGCTATTTGTCTGTCAAGCGTTTGTTTCAACGTTAAATGTAAAACTGCTTCCATTTGCGGTTACAGCAAAAGATGGCATGGCCATGGAATACTGAAAGAAACATCATGCATAAAAGAAAGACAAAGAAATAATCAATGTGCTTTACCTCATTTAGCATTGATCCATCATTTCAATTGGTTACAATAGACGATGCATGTGACGTCGCCCTCACTTTTCGCGTTCGCCTCAGCGACGCCTTTAAGAATTCAATTTTAGGGAGTCTATATTATTCGATTTCTTAGTGGTTGTCAATATTTGACAGATTATCTATGGTAAGACCCGCTTTTTCTAATTGTCAGATTAAAGGTTAAGTACCGTGGCACTTCGCCCAAAGTGTCTCAGATTTTCTCAAAACCCACATGTGTAGTATAGTTTATGACGCTAATCACGAATCAATCATCAGAATTGCAAAATTCGGCTTTGTTCAGAAAATATTGCCAAATTAAATATTTTTTGACCCTCCAGAAGTCGAAAATTTTCCTCTTCTTCATATCGAACCAAATTTCAACTATATCTCCTCGTTTATAAATCAGCAAAATTGAAGCTAATCCACTAATTTGGCGCCAATTTGAATTTTTTTGAGCTGGAAAAAATTTCCGTCTTAGGGTCACATCTCACTGGCCTGAATTGGCCTGAGTTGCATAGCCGAAAAATTTGACTCAAGATCAGAAAAAGCACGTTCTTTACGTCAGAAAACTTAGTTTAGAAAAGAATTCAGGTCAGCTATGGTTTCTCAAATTCTCACCATAAGTGGTACGGTAGACGATACAGAATTGACAACACAAGGGGACCCTTACCAAATTATTTTGATCAAATTTTTGAAAAATCTGCCAGAATGTGAAGAAAAATAAAAATATTGCTGCAAGCCTCATGAAAAACGGTTGCTTTCATGCACAGTTATTTGTCTGATTCAGGTGCAATTCCATTTTCAATTTTTGCAAGTCCTGAATCAGGCAAAGAACTGTGACCGAAAGCAACCGTTTTTCATGAGACTTGCAGCAAATTTTTTCTCATTTTTCTTCACATTCTGGCAGATTTTTCAAAATTTTTATCAAAATAATTTGCTAAGGATCCCCCTTGTGTTGTCAATTCTATACCCCTGCCGTACCACTTATGGTGCAAATTTGAAAAACCAAAGCTGACCTGAATTTTTTTTTAAACTAAGTTTTCTGACGTAAAACACATGCTCTTGCCCAATCTTGAGTCAATTTTTCGGCTATACAACTTCCAGTGAGCTAAGACGGACATTTTTGCCAGTTCAAAAAAATTAAAATTGGCGCCCAATTCGTGGATTAAGTCCGATTTTGCTGATTCAAAAAGGTGGAGAAAGAGAAACTTATCAGCTTCGTTTTCATATATAAAAAGCTGAAATTTGGTTCAATATGAAGAAAAGAAAAATTTTCGACTTTTGGAGGATCACAAAATAATTTAAAATGCCAAAATTTTCTGAACAAACCGAATTTTGAAATTTGAGGCTTGATTCGTGATCAGCGTCATAAACTACACTTTATATGTGGGTTTCGAGAAAATCTGAGACACTTTGGGCGAAGTGCCAGAACAAAGTTGACCATTAAATGTTTAAAATAGACATATGATGGAGATTGAGAAGAGGTACTTCTAATTGACTGGAAACAGCAGCATTGTGACGTAATGCGATGGAAAATGCGTCGTATGCACCGACGATCCATTGAGTATATTTCAGTCAAGGTCCACGATCCACCGACGATCGACAAATATTTCAGTCAAGGCTTTCTTGTGAATGGACAAGTTTGCAAGTTGCAACATTTCGGACGCTTCTGATTTTCTTCTTCAGGTACAACAACAAACAGCCTCTGTCAAACCTATTTATTAGGCGATAAGATTGCCAAATACGAATAGTGAACCAAGCAAATAATTTCTCTCACATGCTTTTCATTACCGTAAGGACGCCTGCGAGACAGCAAAATATTCTGCTTCGATAAAGTATGCATTGAAAAAATGTCATGTTAGAACTCTGCAGTAAACGTACCAGTAGCTCAGTGCTACACGGTTTTTCATGTGCGATAGCCCCAGCTCCGTTGCTGCTTACTGAAAGCAATTAAAAACTGTGTCTATTTTTCAGTTCGTAACCAACTGTAACTTTGTCAACAACCGATAGTACTGAATTTCCATTTTGCCGCGTCTGTCTCTTGGCCCATGACTACTGTAAGATGTTGAATTTAGACGATAGTAGATAGATGATTGCGAACTGCGATTCAGTTCAACGATATGATTGTTGTGATTTTCGAAAATTCATTCATTTTTCATTTGCTTGGATATTCCTCTGATCATACTTGTTTGTTTCCAAACACGAAATGGTACTACGATGTGCAGCAACAACGCAAGGTATGTTGACGTCAATTTACTTGATCGCGCCAAAACAAATTGAACCAACTGGAAAAACCGTCATGATTCTCATCATCGACAAAACATTTGCCAGCAACAGAGACAAAAGAGAAACATCGTTTGTACACGCGCCATGCAGCAAATTCGCGTTCGACAATGGAAATCATTAAAGATACTCGGTGCGCGACAACAAGAATTCCTTTGTACAGATCATCGAACGATAAAAACAAATTGCGCGACAACGGAGAACAGAGCGCCCAGCCACGATTTAACCTTCCAACAAATCAAACAGATGCAAACAATTCAACCAATCCAGTAACACTGCGCTAGCGAGCACTAACGGGCGCAACTTTTCAGCGCAGTCCGAGAATATTAACCATCTCTCTATCGCCACTTATTTCAGCCGAAAATTTCGAATAATTAGTTGATTGAGGCTTTTTCACAGCCCCCATCGCGGTTCGATCGTTCAAAGTTACTTCGTGAGCTGGCATTTTAGAAGGTCAACTAAAGTGCGAAAACAGCAACTGAAGCTTAAGTTAGGTCTGAAAACCAAGTGAATGAAATGAAATGGAACTTGCAGATCCAGCCCGACAACATTTCTCAGCATCGCTGCGCAACCGCAGATGCATTGCACTCGTAAATCAGAGATGTCGACAAACGGATGAGAGGGTTGGACACATGGAACAACAGAACAGACGCACCAATCAGAGAACGAGCGACCCAATCGGATTCAGTCAACGCACTTTATCTATTCTTCAGCGGCAGTCGGTCTTTAATACTACCGACCGCCGAAAAACCGAAACAAAGCGTGCAAGCAGAGCTACAGTAGTACGTAGTGCTATTGTTGAGCGACAGCGATTGTAGGCTATTACGCATCGAGATTGAATTGCTCTCCAGAAACCGCCACACAGACAGCGACAGAGATTAGACCACGTTCGCAATGGATTCAATGACGCGCAGCAGACCGCACTGTCGCATAGGACAACAGCAAATCCAAGAGAAACAGCATGTGGTGCAGCAAAAAGCGAGTCGGCGCTGACATATTTCATAAAACCTGATCGTAGGCCTCATTGTTATGAAAAAACCGTTTCGAAAAAACACTTGGAAAATTTGCAAAACTTGCAGAACGACAATGAGACCTCATATCGGGTTTAGATTGACAGCTGAGCGAACTGAACAACGAACGTTTCCATTCAACCTCATAAATTACTACGTCACGAACACGAATAGTCGACAAGCAGACCGATGTACTCCAGCATGCAAGGTGAGCGCAAAGCGACCAACCAATCAAATTCAAAATACGCACGCAAAGCACAGACACGACTCGACCTGAATCTAGACGCGCGCACCTCCAGCGAATACGAACAGAGCGGTGCGCACTTGAAAGCTCGCTTGCTTCCACACTGATCTAACGCACACAGCACTCGTACACAGCGCCATCGGCACTCATCTCACAGACCACGCACATCTCCACCAAATGTAGATATCAAGAAAATTTTCTACGTTGATTCCTTAATCCATTTCAAGCAGTTCGTGTTCAACACGCGCGAAACTGAGTATCTGCGTGTTAAGTGCGTATTACTTGAAATGGACTCGGGAATCTGCGTACTAAATTTCCCCAATACTGTATCTTCAGAACAGATCATTTTAAAATTCGCCACAAAAAATTTAAATAATCTGCCAGAAAGAGTTTCCGATGGCGCGTTTTAGTGGCATAATTTTAAACAAACGAATTAAGCAATCTGGTGGTCACACACATAGATACAGCCAGCACAAAGAGTAGAGAATGCGCTTCCAATTCACTCTCCGAGACACGACTAATGTTCGCGAGTGCGCGCACACACAAATTCAATTTCCGCGCTGGACAAACAATAGGATTCTCAAAACCTTAGCAAATTCTCAAGAAAATTCCTCTGTTATTTTGACGGCGTTGGCTATCACAGAAAACAACCGACAAAAATACCAAGCGATGGTGGTCACGGTAGAAACAAGATGTAACTGCAGGTACGGTAGCGACGGTGTATCGCACCAATCGTAGCTTGACGACGTTTACAGCATGACTCGCGCTCGGGAAACAGTCGGCGCTGTTACCAACTCGACAGAGGCAAATAGAACGAGACATGGCAGTTCAGCTCAAGGGTACAGTAAGGTTCTTTGACGGTAAATCAGAGTCGAATACAGGATGAAGAGTAAGAGTCAGTTGAGACCAGCTCACGCTTACAGGTTAACAGTTCTCTGTGCCAATAACGTGGTGGTAAACAGGTACACTAACATTCTAGATAACCAAGAACAGAAAGCTTGAGAGATTTCAGAGATGATGCTTGATTACGTCTCGAAACGAACAGTTGCCAAAGAGTAGGTATTGACAAGCAGAGTTTCGGCGTTCGGATCGACAAATCAACAACAAATGCCGACCCCCAGAGATGACGTCAGGATTCTCACACGTAATTGTAGGTGCTGTCAATTTTCGTCGCCCGGGGCTACATCAAATCAAAAGTTATGTTGAAGTGTGGTAGCAAGTAATAATAATAATATAGAATAAATAATAAGCAAGATAAAAATAGATAATGGGACATCAAGGATTGATACTGACTAGATGGCATCCGGGTTGAGAGAAGTAGAAGACACCTCATGAGAATGAGACACACGTTTCCATGTGGACAATAGGGTCCTGTGAGCGTTGCCGGTACGTACGTCGATAGAGTAGATGTAACAGGTCATAATAGTGTAACTGTCAACAACAAACAGACGTCAACAGGAGACCGTCTATCCCCATCAGCTTCTGTTCCAAATACGCGCCCTCGTTAACGCCTCTCATCGCGCCACACGGATGCGAAAGGTGCGAGCGCACAGCAGAGCCGTCCTCCAAGCAGTTTGGTCCGCAAGTACCCCGTGCACCGCACGACAAGAGCGGACGACCACGGCAGCCGTGGAAGAAAATCAGACAGATCTCAAGCGGATACAATCATCTCGGGCGACTCAACTCCAACGGACGACGCTTACGAGAGAGAGTCAATTCCGCAACACGCTACAAGTAACTCGACGGTTATTGCATAAAAACGATTTGCAGGTCGGCCAAGGTGTTCAACTGTAAACGGCGCGTGAAGACGGCAATAGCGATACAGCGGTTCAAACAGACAATCGATTCTCACTGCGCACAAATGCCCAGTCGATCGCGTACGAACGACAACGCGAGCAACACGCAAATGCTGCGCGTGCAATTGCGTCGCTCTGAAACCAACATGCGCAAGACGGTCGAAAACATGGAGACGCGGTGCGCAAAACAACACGGCAACTCAACAACAACAGCGGAACGGCAGAATCAGAAAATAAACGCGACAATGCTCCACGCCGACCAACAGAGCGGCGCGCGCACACACAAAACGCTGCGCTCAATAGGAGCGACAGCGGCGCGCCAAAGTCACATCAGAACAACGCACGATGACTAGTCTGCATGAAACGAACGCATTCCGCGTTGCTTCTTTCGCACAAGCGCACACACATAGACGAATGATTCTGACAGCACGGAGACGAACAACTCACGCATGTACCGCAAATGTAAAATTGGCCAAACTAGTCCCGCGCCGAAAAGCAGAGCGCAGAACACGGACGGACGCTCAACGAGTCGGCGGTGTCATTTGGTCGGCGTCGGACCAGTCATGTACTGCGGCTGGTAGGGCTCGTGTCCGTCAAAGTTGGGCGGCGTCGCGTTCTGCCCGTGCCCGGCCATCGTCATTGCGTCCATACCCTGCAACAATCGCCACAGTTCGCTTTGTCCTAGTCCCTAACAACAAATTGAGACAACAGTTCGTCATTAGAGCACACGATCTGTGAGAGACGAAACCGCACAAACCTGCAGATTGTAGGGCATGGTGGGGATGTAGGGCGTCTGCTGAGCGTAGATGCCGGGGTACTGCTGCATGGCGTACGGGTGGGGGAGGTGGTGGCCGCCGGCGGTCGTCACCGGTGTCTGTCCGCCGTTCTGGTCGGGCTGGACGTTCAGCGCCGCCAACTGGTTGGACAGCGCCGACACCTGCGTGTCCACACCGCCGTGGGCGCCGCCGTAGCCTGCAACACACCATTGCGCTACAATCTACGAGCCGACCGCCGATACCTCCGATCATCTGCTGACTGTAGGCGTTCTGGCCGCCCTGAAGAAGGTACTGGTTGGCGCCGGGACCCGCGGGGAAGATGGTGTAGGGCGCGTAGGGGTTGCCCCGAGCGAATGCAGTCTGCATCATCGGCGAAGTCAGGCCGCCGTTCATTTGTGACGGATCATAACCGCCGCCATATTGCTGCAGAGAAATCGTTGGTTACTAAGAAAGCGCGAAAGCGAACGAGTACCTGCAAATCGACGACGTTACCGAGACCGCCGTGTCCTCCATAACCGCCGCCGCCCGGGACGCGTTTCGGCTTGCGTCCGCTGTCGGCGAACTTGACGAGCAGTGGAGCGGCGTTGGGCTCGCCCTTGGGCGGTCGGCCGTTCAGCTCCTGAACGATGCGAGTTGAGTTGCACGGTTGCACGATCGGCACAGACGCCGAGAGCGTACCTGAATGATCTGTTCGCACTTCTCTCTGCTCTCCATGCGCGCAAAGCCGACGCCGCGGCTCTGGCCGTCTTGATTGCGCAGAATGCGAGTGCTGATGACCATTCCGTACTGCGACAGCATCGACTCGAGCAGCTGCTCGTTGAAGCTGGGTGGCAAGTTGGCGATGTACAGGTTAGTCGGGTCCTGCTCTTGCTGCTGAAATAACGACGAGTCATTGTTCGCTCGTCAGTGTTCTAGTGGAGAAAAGTCGGCGACGAAATCCTCGGATGGGGAATTAAAATTGTTTACAGTGCGGCCCCGACTTGCCCACCCCTGCTGCACTGGGTGTCCTGTTTACCGCACCGAACCGGCTGACACACACGTGCGACGGCGTGTCGGGACGCGGACGGAGGGCGACTCCACTCGTAAACGGCGCTGAGCGATCGGCGGACGGCCCCCAACACGTCGGAAGAATGCGCCTCGCTTGGCCGGCCGCCAGAATGCGCAGAGAGGTCAGCGCCGAGCCGACGAGTGGGCGCGCGTGTCCGCATTCCGCGTCTCTCAGCCCCGTCCGACACAGCCGCATCCCATCTTCTGCATCTCGCGTGCTTTCAGTCCAACCGCTTACCGCACTGTCGCAGCTAAATCTTCCACCGTCTGTCCTCAACCCTCCAATCCATCCGCTATACGCAAAAAATCATCGCACTATACACGCCAGCAATTTGAATTTAGCCGACGTCCTACTGCAAGATGCTGTGCCCGCGTGGAGACACGCCGCGCCACTGGCTGAAGCGGCGCGCAGACGGTCTCACGCGACGTCGACGGTCGGGGCGGTCGGTCAGCGTCGCCCGCCGACCGTGTCCGCGCTCGACGGTCGCTTCTTTGGCGGCCCGTACCAGCGACCGCGTCGCCGGCAAAAAGCGCACGCAGACAGCCTTGGCCGCAGACGTTTTCTCCCGTTTTTGCGCGCGATCCACCAAAAACAAGGCTCACCAACTCACAGGCCGGCACGTCAATCGGCGAAAAACGAACGTCATATCGGCGCCCGTGCAACCCTGCACATCCTTAGCATTAGAATGAGGCGCAGCGCAACACCTTGACGCCAGTACAGCCGCGCACACCACTTCCCCCACAAACTAATTCTTTGCTTCCCCCACGCGTTCGCCATCAACATGTCGCTCGTGGAAGAAAAGAAAGAGTTGGCTTGGAATAACGGTCTTCTCGCACGCAGAGCATCATAAAACAAGATGCGAACCTTGGCCATCTGCGCTTGGATGCCTTTGGCATTGAGTGCTTCCACAGCCTTCTGCGCCGTTTCGGACGAATCGAAGTCGACGAAACCGTAGCCCTTGCACTGGTTGGTCGCCTTGTCCATGATGGCCTTGGTGGACACGATCGTGCCGTATCCCGTGCACATCTTGCGTAAGTCCAAGTCGGTCGTCAGCGGCTCGAGACCACGAATGTACAGATTCGTCTACAATCACCGCATGTAGCTCACGTAAAAATGTCATAAAGCAACACCAAAAAATGAAACAAACATTACCGAGCTGAGCGCCATCTCGCTCCTCGGAGAGTCGTTTCTCGAAAAGTTGGAAACTCCTCGGGGAGGGCGACTCGGTGGCTGTTGACTGCCATAGGTATTATAGCCATTTAAGGCCGGGCCGGGCTGTTGCTGAAATTAGCAACGGTACAAACCAGTGGAAAACAACTTGGCGGCCATATAGCGGCAGAAAAATAGATGAACAGGTTCCACTGCGATTGGTGGAACGATTGAATAAATACGTGGAAGAGAATTGTCACGCACATAGGCGCCGTAAGGGTTGGTCGGCCGAGTGAAGGTGGTCCCATAGGGGTAGGCGGCGGTCAGGTTGAAGCCGGCGGCCGACGGATAATGCGCAGGGCCGAGCACGCCGGGCGACATGGTGCCGTTGTTGGTGTTCGATCGCGGCTGGTGCGACGAGTGCTGCTGCTTGTGGTGCAGCGTCGTCGGCTGCTGGCTGCTCAGGGCGCGCAGCGTGCTCTGCAACCGCAAGCGTCACTCACCAAACTGTAGCAAAAACGAAACCTATCCAAATCTTATGCCGCGTTACTTCACCCCACTATCTCACGTCGCGCGATCCTTAAGCCCGGCGCTTTCGCTTTCGTCTCACATTCACATTACACGAACCAGGTTTTGGGCTCTATGTAAAATTTATTTCATAGACGACAAAGACGAGAAACAAAAAGGGACATCTCTATGTACTACCGGTTGCTAAGACCGGGGCGACCGAAGAGCACGCAAGGACTCGGCTGATATGGGCGGAGGTGACGGTGCGCGGGTCGTACGTCGTCTGACGACTGAGTCAGCGTGGGGGCGGCGCTGCTCATTGACGAAAGCGCAGAACGGTGGCCGTCAGTGGGAGCGCACACACGGCGGCTCATATCTGCGCGGCGGCCGCCGAACAAGCATCCGGCCGAGCCGGCGTGACGAGTTTTTCGGTCCGTGGCGAGCGCAGCGCCGACTTCTTTTTCCAACCGCCCGCAGCAGCGGCGGCGGCGCGTGGCAAAGGCCGAGGAGCGCGCGATCGAGTCGTCGTAGTCGCTGTACGAGCACTTGTCGCGCGTCGAGCAACAGCGCCAGACTCAATTTCGCCCGCCCGCCCGCCCGGTCGCGACCGCCGCAAAAATCGACAAGCCGCGACAAAGCCGCTCAGTCGGTCTGCCAGCCCGGTCGTCTGCCGAGCGGCGTGAAGCGAAATCAAGCCGGTCGGCGCCGCCGATCGAACCGACGGCTATCCGACACCAGTCGACCAGCGGCGCGCAACCGCGTCCGCGACCACGACGAGGCGCATAAACTGAACGCGTGCACACACCCACTGCGGCCGGCGATTGGGGCCGACCTTGGGCTTGCGGCCAATGGCGACAGCCGCGGCGCAGCCAACCGAGAGGCACCGCCGACTGCGGCTGGACGAAGGAACCGGTAACTGAGGCACCGCCGCATAATTGGACATCAGCGCCCCTCCACGCCGCGACGCTTATCACACGCATCAACACTCCTCGCGGCGTTCCGCACCAGTTTGAGCGGCATCAAAAAAGCCGACCTAGTCGATAGCACCGAGTCAGTCGCTCCCCGTTCGTCCCGCGTCGTCGCCCCCCCCCCCCAAATCCGCTGTGTGGCCCGTCACTGCCGCATCAAAATTACAACTGAGAAATTTTGCAAGAATCCAAAGATAGAAAAGCGAAATAAGTGGCGATGAAAGGGCGTCTATTTTTTGTTCTTGTTGCGCGCGCTCGTCCTAGGTATCGACAACGGCGAGCAGCACAGACCGACCAGAGCCGACGACCAAGGCGCCGTAAATATCGGCCCAGTCGGCCGCCCTTTGCAACAGTTTACGACCGTCTGCGCGTCCGCTGTCCAATTGCAACAGCGCTGAACGCGAGCAGTCAGTCCGCAGAAAAAACGAAAGCACATCAAAGGCGGCGTCGCGCCGCGCGGCTCAAACCAACGCGTAAAGGCGCAACAGTACATTACTTAACAGCGGTTAAGAACCCCGAGCTATTGCGAATGCAGCCGCCAAAAAAAGCAGACATGGACGAGACAAAAGCGGAAGATTTGATGGACCTGGCTTTTCCCGCAGCGTTCTCCTCCCCAAACGCGAAAGGTGTGCGACGCATGCGAGTGCACTGCGGTCCTTAGTATGTGCAGCATCTGCGCCAGTCTAGACGACCGGCCGTTGATGGCGGCGACGGGAGCAAAAACAATCGCACAATCGCCGTCAGTCGGCCATCGGCGGGAACGGCGGCGGCGTGCGCGCACAAACAGAATTAGCCGGCCGGCACCACCAGTTCGGCGCGGCGCCAAAACCAACACGCAAACCGGGGAGACGACCAGCAAGCGGCCAACGCACCAACGACGGACGGTAGACGCACACATCCACCATCGTCAGCGCTGCGACCAAGGCGACCACTCGGAACGACGAATCAACGACAAGACCGGCCGAGCAAGAACAAGGAGAAATTGACACGACCGCCGACTCGGCGCGGGAGCCCGCCGATGTGCGCGTAGCGAGTGACCCGCCCAACGGCTACAACAGCGCACCGGACGGGGTCGGCGGCGCAGACCGTCCGACCGACCTCTTGGCCTCGGGTGCCCGCCGGCGGCTAAAAATAGCTGCCCTCCGGCGGCAGATGACTACCGATTCGGGCGCACATTACGCAACAACCACCTCGGCGGAAAGGAAACTATCCAAGCGCTCGCGCGACCCCAATCAGTCGGGTGCGCCGCAAAAGAAAACAGCAATGGTGCAGACGAGCGGAAGCGGTAGATACACAGCGTCCACTTCCACTCATCAAATCAATCAGAATGGCGGGTCGCCAAGTATCCCACCATAAAATATCGCATTGATCGACTTCCATGCGGCCGACAAGAACAGCATCAAACAACAAGCAACATCACCAGACGACTTTGTTTTCGCTAAAAATCATTTCCGCCCGCCTATGCAATCGAGATTATACCAGAATTAGTTTCTCTAAACCAAGAGAATTCTGTGAGCAACTGATAGCTGGAAATATGGGACAAAAGAATTGCGGAACCGGCGGACGGGACACGAGAAGGCGAGGCGGCGTTGTTTACCGATGCGACGATGGTCAATCGATCGCCCGGTCCCTTACACTGGGAGGAATGCGTGGATGCGAAAGACGCGGCGTGGCACGGTGCCAGAGCAAGCGAGCACGTGCTTGCCCCGCGAATCGGGCGAGACGGACGCCCGGGCGAGCAGATTGCCGACCGAGGGCACGCGGGGGAGGCGGTCGCTGAGATCGCCGCCACCGAGGGGTGCGCGCTGGCGGCGACAAAACGCGCGTCCGACCAGCGCCAAAGCCGCGCGGGCCCGTCGACCACGACGCCACCACAACTCGCGCCGATGAATCAGCGCCGCACACAAGCGCCGGAAACGGGGCGCGCGCGATCGAGGGGCGGACCGCCTCGCCCGTCCAGGGGCCGCCCGCCCGACCAATTGATCGTCTCTCCCATACGCGCCAATCGCTCGCCGTCGTCGCACAGCGCCGCAATTGAAACGCGATCTGTGCGCAAGAGCTGCGTCACCAGCTCACCACCACCACTGTTCAACAGTACAGTCTACCGAGTGTCAACACGCTCTAAACTCGTCAGAGCTCAGTTTCCCCGTATCATTGAAATTCTAACATTCACAGAATCTGAACACGTTAAAGCTCAAATCAATGGCGCGGCTTACAAGCGCCATCGTATTCATAGAGTTGAGGATCGACTGATGCGCACGCCTACCCAAACGGGTCGCTCATATTCTCGACGACGAGGAAGAAATTAACAGTCAGCCACCAACGGCAGCCAGACGTCGGATCACTCGGGCTCAGCAAACCGTCAGTGGCTACCACACGCCAGATTAGCAGCAGACAGACGGCAAGTTCGGAGGCGCTGGAGCAAAAGAGACCGCCGCCGAGCCAAGCGATCACATCAACAAAAGGCACAAATTTGCAACTTCCATTCGCAGCAATCGGTCAATTTTTTAGCTCGAAATTGGGAAGTTTTAGCTTGATAGGGAAGTTTGGCGCTATAGTGGAACATGACAATTGTATAGTTATCGTGGGCAGACCGGGAACGCTTCATTGGACTGCAAACTTCCATGGCGATTCTGTTCACCAAACTTATGAGACATCGGGTCAGAAAACACGTGTTCCAGTCCCTTGTTCGCTAGTGATAGATCGATCAGTCAAGGTTCGTCAAAGGCTAGCGCTTAGTAAAGAAGATTCAGTGCAACTTCACATGAAAAACGACCAAAAACGAAAAACGACCTCAGGAAAGCAAAAACCAACAGAACATACGATGCCCATCATTAGAAGAAACACGGATTACTGTCATGCAAACAGACATAAAAACTTATTCATCAATCTGCATTGAAACTGGACAAAAAAATAGTTTAATTTCTTTCAAAAAAGACTGATGATAAACGACTGGCTATTTCATGAAAAACTACAGCATATATATATTTTCTGATTGAATTGCCGCACGTTCGAATGTATTTTAGAAAGTGTACTTGAAGAAATGTGAATGAAACCAGTGTTGTTGCTGAGGAAAGTATTCAGCAATTACAATACAGCGCCATAGAGGGAGGGGCTGAGAATGAAATTGGTTGTCTTGTTTACCAAGTTCTCGACTGGTTGTTAGCCAGCAAATCGAGCCATCTGCGGACAAAGTCAGCACGTAAAAGCGTGAATGACTGATGAGTGAGCAGACGGAAAAGCCAACTCGGTCAAGGACAGTGCAGCAATGGCTACTGGAGGAAGGAGGTGACCTCGGCGCTGACGGTCGTCCGTCGCGACAAAAATCTGCGCAAGAATGCGGGCGGGTTGGGCTGTCATTGGCCCAAGGCCGTGCTACCGGTTTCGGGCGCCGATGATGGCAACCCGAGAGAGAACTCAACACGGAACACAAACCATGGCCGAGCGCCAGGAAAGTCGTACGCCCACCTTTGCCCATCGCGCGCTAATGGTACACAAGATAATTCCTGTTGAAAAGTTCTTCAGCACTTCTTTCAAAACATATTCAAAACATATCCATCAATCATATCCAAAGTTCTTTTTTACAACAGCGACGAGAAAAAATGGAATGTCTGTCAAATATTGGAAACAGCATTGATATCTCAAATCATATAGAGAATGAGGAACTTTGCTTTAGATTATAACCACAGGCTAAAATGAACTAAATAGAGAGCCTGGTTGTCAACAGTTGCAACCAAACGCTTCATCGGAAGCTTTCGGCGTTCAGGGCGCGATGCAAAGAAAACCCATGACCATCAAAAGTAGAACAACAGCGAAGTGCTTCTGGACGAGGAATGAATGCAGTCTTACCAAATCCCAATACGAAGCGGAAGACGATTGAAAATACGCGGCGTTCAGGGCTTGAATATTTTGCCAGTCACCAATGGAGCAGAACATGATCCGACTGCTGTTCTGTCGCGTCCAGCCGTCTTTCTATTGCGGAAGCAAACGGAAGCGGTGGGTTGGAAGAAAGAGACGAAAGAGCGCAGAACCCCTTTAGACGGACAGTGAGAAGCGGCGGATGCTCTCGGGCAGTTGGTCGGCAGAAACAGTCCAGTCATCAACGCGTCTGACTCACAACATTCGCTATTCTTCCATGTGAAAAAATGAACAGAACGTGGGCAGTCAGCGCTCAGATGAAAGAGAGAAAGTAGTATACTAGAGGAGCCGGGGACAGGTTAACGAGAAATCTTCACTACTACACAGCCAACAGCGATCCGACGCCGGTTACGACAACCGGGGCGAGCGCGGCCCACCAAACCGCCGTCTCTTCTTCAAACGGTTTGGATCGGTGCGCGCCCGTCACCGTCCTCATCAGCGCACCGGATTCGGCGTCCAACCGACTCGTCCCACCACACCTGCGCGTCGCTTCGCACGACCGAAGTCCGCACTTCAGCATCACTGAACACGTCGCCAAATCCATCTATTTCATTCACCAATCATCACAGCGGATCGCTCGGTCAGATTTCATGGCGGCGCAATTTACTAGATGGCGTGAAAAATAATCGGAAACTGGACGAAATTGACAAAAGAAAAAGCATCATCGACCAGGAAACAATGGCACGAGATGTTGAAAGTGGGACTTTCAGACGAACGGGTCTGTAAATCAGGGGCGAAGCTAGGGGGGAAGGGGGGAGCAGCCCCGCCCCGTCGTTTTGCCGTCTGAAAAACGAGAGAAGAGTCCCCCTTATCATGTTGCCGATTTGCCCCCCCCCCCCCGTCCTTTGAGTTCTATCTTCGCGCCTGCTGTAAATGAAACAACACCGACAAGAGTGTGTGATGAGAAACGCGCACTTACACACACCGGAAAATGAGAAGAGAAGGAGACAGAACGGCTTGCGTCGGATTGACACCGACGCACAAGTGAGCCCTCCCAGGTGGAGCGCCGGCCAATCCCCGACTCTGTTTGCGCCCACACACATACACACACGCTGAATCACACGCGCAAGTGTTTGACTCGGCCGCGCTGCTATCTCCGTCGTCGCCCTGATCAAGTTGTGACGGTCTGCACACTCGGCCTCACCATCCCACCCCATTCGTGTTGTCTCACTGAACTAAACCGGCGTGTAGCTAAATGTACGCACGGTCACATCACGATGTCACACCTAAACTCGATGCAAGATAGTCCAATACAGAAACGCATTCAGTCCTTAGCACAGCGGCCCACCACCACCACCACCACTATCGATTGCTAACTTGATGCTAGAGGACTAGGAGACAGTCGGCAAAAATGTACTTATGTATCTGACCAGATCCCAAGAAACGGTGATGAATGGAAAAGAAGTTGAAAAAAGATGACAACCTCTTGTCGTTTAGCAAGTTCCTGCAAGTGAAAGCTAAACGAGCCGGCTGCATTTCGCCTCGGAGACATCAGCCCCTTGCAACTTTGATTCAAGTGAGAGGAAGGTTGCGAACGCTGAAAGTTAAATTGAACTAAGGCCGACAATCAATCAACCGCCAGGTACAAAAATTAGCCAGGCGTGTTCTCCTCGAACAAGATTGTGTTCATTCAAATTCTCAAATGTTGCTCATAAAATTTCGCAACATAGCATTAATATTCTTGTCTTTACCTCCCTTGAGCAAATTTAGCAAAAACTAAGTAATAAAAAATTCCTAACCGTACCAGAAGTACATCCATGACTTCAAAACATTAGAAGCGCTGGCAATCAGGAAACACCGAGGGCAATCAAGCTGACAATGAAAGAAAAAAAGGCCATGTTGAAGGAAAAAAGATTGTCAGATAAGAGAGGAGAGTCGGTGTAGCGATCAATGACAAACGTGCTCATTCAGACCGCCAACCGGGACGCTAAAACGACGAGACAGACTGTGCAACTGACGGCGCGCTCTATCTTGCAAGGGAACACGCGCACTAGCAACACCAAGATAACTGACGCGTTCAGGAGAACAGTTGATTCAACGCTTCCATCAACCCCTAACTAAACCATAAATTCGTCTCATTCGCGTTTAATCGGCTCTAACTAATTGAGAAACTTCAAACGGTGCATATGACAATGACCGAGCGATAAGAGGGCAAAATTAATTGCAAAGGCGTGAACGCGCCATCGAAGAACAACTCACAAATCCTAGTTCGGCTGTGACGTCTGTGGTGTAGCGCGGTCGCCAGCGATTCTTGCGTCCCGCGTTCGCAGCGGCGGCGGCGGCGCCTTCGCTGTCTTGCAAGTCGGCCGCACTGTGCGGCTCGGACGCCAGCGGCTCTTCTTCGTCTTCGTCGACGACAACAGGTGACGGCGATCCCCACGTCTTCGAGGCGTCGGGAGTCGGCGGCAGATCGCCCCAGCCGAGTTCAGGCACCTGCATCGAGACCACATCACACCACTGCAGTGCACAACGCCAATGGCGAGATGATCGTCGAGCACGTGCTTGCTCAACGGCCCTTTCCACAGATGGCGCAGACAGAGGTGGGCGAGGTTTCACCCCTAGGGGGGGAGGGATTTAGTACCAAAAATGTTCGTGGCAAAAACCTTTCATCCCTCCTCGCCCTTTTTCAGGCGAGGGAATCTAGACCCCTGGGGATATCCCTTGATACCCCCGTGCCGATGTGTGGACGCAGACTGACTAGTGCGTACCTCACTGCGCGCCTCCCAGCCCAGCGGGCGCTCCTCGTCCTTGTCAGAGTCCTTCGCCGTCTCGTCGTCGGCGACGGCGACCGGACTGCTCGGCGCCTCGTCGAGCGACGGCCCCGCTTCCTTCACCTCGACCTTGTTGGCGGGCGGCTTGTCCGTCTCGCGCAGCTCCTGCTCGGACGCGGTGGAGTTCTCCTCGTCACCACCGGGACTACTGTCGTCCTGTTCGTCCATTTCCACTTCGGGTGAGCTCAATTCCGCCATTTCCTTTTCCGTCTTCACCTCATCCGAACCAGGCGTCGCAGTAGTGATTGTTGCTGGAAGAATCTGTTCCTTCGAAGAAATTGAATCTTTCGACTCTGAAACAAAATTGTTGACTTGACCAAAACGAAAATATAAAAACATGTTGAGGAATACAAAACTGCCACCCACTTATCTGTGGACTTTAGCGAATGACCGAGCGGAGCAGAATAAAGAAAGCAGACCTTGCAGACGGCACTGGAGAAGGGCTGGGTCCGTGTCGATTGTCGATTGATCCTCAACAACAGCAGTCGACGAAAGAACAGTTCCTTCGGGTTCTGATTCCATCGTTATAGGCGTCAACTATGATGCTACATTGCACATCAGAACCGCAAGTGTTCCACAAACGATCCGACAACAATGTAACAACCTGAAAGAGGATATCTTCATCAAGGTATTGTCATCACAGGAGGCAAAAAGAAATTCCCCTCTTCAAAATCAGTATGAATAATTCCTAATAGCCGCATGCAAAATTAGCAACCAAACGCTTGAATTGAACGAGAAATAATTGCGATATATGGGACATTACACGCACTTGACGAACCCGGTCGGCGAAGTCCTCTTCTGCAGTTCGTCTGCCTGCTGTGCACAAATTTCAATTGTCCAGTTCTTCAAACAGCGATGGAAATGTCAGCGTAAAGATTGATAAATAGAATTCTTTGTTCAAAAATCCAAAGTTCAATCCAACAAAATCTATTTATTATGAATTCTGCTGTTGCCTGTGTCCTTGAATTGCAGTGCCCGGTGTTGGCCGTGTCGCCTCGTTTTTGAGTGCGGGGCACGTTGCCAAAAATTCTCAGTGTTGCCTTATTCAGGCAAAAAATACTTCCTGAAGATGACATTTTGCGCCAAATCAAACGTGAACAAATATTTAACTTGCAGACTTCTGTTTGGAAATCAACTAGAAAGAAAAAACGTCGCTTTTTCTGCTCACTGCAGCGATCACTTTTTATTTGGTAACGCTGGTTGCATGTCTTGTTAATTTTTAAACGATTCGGATTTTTGTTCCAACCATTCGATTCATTTTTGAGCCGGATGAATTGATCCCATGATCTAAACAATCAAAAATCTCTGTCGTTCTGACTGACTATGAACTGTGAAGAATTAGAAGATGGCAGCCGCACCGTCATACTTTAGAAGCGGAACGTTGGATCGTCGACTCGATGATGCTGGCGATTATCGATTGGTCGAGACGCGGTCGACCAATGGGCGATCGCCACAGCCCGCCTGTGGGCGGAGCTTCCGTGGCGTCACATCACATCTGCGATTTCTCCTCCTTCCTCGGCTTGCGTCGTCATTTTCCAGCCAGCTGAACTGCGAGTGCTGGTGACCATACATTTAACCCCACTAGAAATTCAATTAGCCAATGGTTCGGTCGTGTTGTAACTTAGGGCAAAAAAGTACAATTTGAAACTGATAGGTAGGCCTATGTGTCCAGCATTAACTGGAACTACGAACTATTGATTTAGACGCCGCTTTCTTCTGTTCTGCGCTGCTAGAAAAGTAATTTGGAGCTCGAATTTTAGCTATAAGATTTCGTGTTTTGATGAGTTTGATGGGAAAGATGCGTTGAGGCTATTTTGTGTGTCGTTCGATGCTTTGGACTGTTTGTCAGTTTTTAGTTATTGAAAACTCGTCGACGAAAGAAGAACGATGCGAGTGTTGGTGGCGCTCGGATTGTGCGTCTTGTTGTTTGCGGCCGTGACGTTGGCGGTCGACGAGACGGACGAGGAGACGGGCGAGAACTTTGATGCCGACATCAAGAAAACGGCGCCCGCTCAGCCGAAGACGATGGGCGGCAGTGAGGACGACTTCGACGACGAAGACGCCGCCATGGGCGACGACGACATGCCCATACCTCCTGGCGATATGGGAGGCGATGGCGACATGGGGGGCGATGAGGCGGAAGAGGCAAAGGTTCGCACAATGTTCTGCTCCATTCTCGCAATTCGCATGCGTTTCAGCCGCTCGAACCTTTGGACTACACTACGCCGATGCCCGAAGGCTTCTTCTTCTTCGCCGACCCCTTCCTAGACACCAAAGGCATCGGCAAGCGTTGGCATCTGTCCACAGCGACCAAGGACGGCACCGACGAAAGTATCGCCAAGTATAACGGTCAGTTCAGTTGCTATTTGGCTTTGTTTTGTGAAATGGAACATAAAACACCCCCGTCTCTGTAGTCGGTTGATAATTAAGTTAGTTTCTGCGTGCAGCGGATGTTCATGTGGCTGATTCGCGGGTTTCTTTCCAGGCGAGTGGGAGATCGGCCAGCCGGAAAAGGTGGCGCTCAAGAACGATTACGGTTTGATCGTCAAATCCAAAGCGAGACATCACGCTATCGCCGCCAAGCTCGACCGCCCCGTCCAATTCGATGGCACGCCGCTCATCGTCCAGTCAGTCTTTTCTCCTGTTCGGAGGAACCATTCAGCTTTTCTGAGTGCCGCTTTAGGTACGAGGTGAAGTACCAGAACGGGCAGGAATGCGGCGGCGGGTACATGAAGTTGCTGTCCAAGGGAGCCGAGAAGGATCTGAAGAATTTCCAAGACAAGACGCCATACACGATTATGTTCGGTCCCGACAAGTGCGGCATGACGAGCAAAGTTCACTTCATCATCCGCTACGAAAACCCCAAGAACCACACGATCAGCGTACGCTCGGTTTTTGACGAATATTTGAGACTGTACAATGACTGTGGTGTCGGGGGTGGGGAACGTTGGGTGTTCGTCTCGTCCGCCGAACCCGTCGACTGTTGCAGGAATACCACGCCAAGCACACGACCAAAAACCTCGACGACTATTTCAACGATCACAAGTCGCATTTGTACACGCTCGTGATCAATCCGGACAACTCGTACCAAGTGCTCGTCGACCAGCGAGAAATCACCAGCGGTAGTCTGCTCAAGGTCGGTCATCTGTGTCGGTTATCTGTGGTCATCGCGTGTTGGAGCGTGTCATCGCAGCGCGTAGATGCAACGTTCGGCCTCCACGTGTGTCAGACGTCTACTCGCGGCCGTTCCACATCGCAACCAATGACCGCTTTGGGGATGGGTGACACGGCTCGCTTGCTGCGCCACACGCTCGCGCCAAAATAATTTAGACAACACTTGATCTTCTATTTTGTCGATGATTTAAAACGTGACACGAGCGCCGATCGATTGCAGGATCTCGAGCCGGCGATTCTGCCGCCCAAGGAAGTCGACGACCCCGACGACAAGAAGCCCGAGGATTGGGATGATCGTGAGAAAATTGTCGACCCTGAAGCCAAGAAACCGGAAGACTGGTCAGTTGCATATTTTGCGCAGTTCGAGCCGCAGGAAAATGGCTCTTCAGTTTTGAAACAGTTGCAGAATTTCGGGAATACATAGTTTCTTGTATATTGAACGTTTGCTAAATAGTTTGTGTCGTAGCGACATTAACGCCGTCGTGTGTGCAATCGCCGTTTCTATACAATGTTATGTTTGTTTTTAGGGACGAGGACGCCCCGAAGGAGATAGACGATCCTAAGGCGACGAAGCCGGCAGACTGGATCGACGATGAGGAGGACCTGATGCCCGATCCCGAAGCCAAGAAGCCCGACGACTGGGACACCGAGATGGACGGCGAATGGGAGGCGCCGCGCATCAGTGAGTTCAATTGCCGATTGAGTTTGTTGGTCGGCGGCGCGTGCCTGCGACGTGCTCCATCGCGCAAGTAGTGCAATGACACGAATTGTGTGTCATAATCTCGTTGGCACTCGTCTGCAATAATTTGCAAACAATATGCCTTATCGCTGTTTTCAGAGAATCCAAAGTGTGAAGGAGTGAGTGGATGTGGCGAATGGAAGGCGGGCAAGATGACCAATCCGGCTTACAAGGTAACCTATTTTTTTACTCCATGAGAAGTGGGATCGAATACGTTTGATACTTTCAGGGCAAGTGGAAGGCGCCCAAGATCACCAACCCCAATTTCAAGGTGAGCTAAAATTTTGGATTACCAAAACCAGCATGTGTAACATTTTTCAGCAGTGTGCAATGTGGGATTTTTCAGTAGCGTGTAATGGGATGCGTTTCAGGGCCACTGGTCGCCCAGGCGAATCGAGAACCCGCACTTCTTCGAGCCCGAGCCCTATAAAATGACGCCGGTGACGGCAATTGGTCTGGAGCTGTGGACGATGAGCGAAGGGATCATCTTCGACAACTTCCTCCTCACCAACGACAAACTGGTTGCCGACAACTTTGCCAAGCAGACGTGGGCTATCAAGTTTGCGCAGGAGAATGTCGTTCAGAAGGCTGCTGCAAGCGTAAGCTCCGTCTGACGAGGCTCGCGCCATGAGTCTGTTGCAGAAGGACGGCTTCTTCAACGGTCTCGTGTCGGCGGCAGAGGAGCGTCCGTGGCTGTGGGCCGTCTACATCCTCACCGTTCTGCTGCCCGTTGTTCTCATCACAGTCTTCTGCTTCAGCGGCAGCAAGGTAGCCATTCCTCGTGCACTCGTAGTTCATCTTTTTCAGTTATTTACATGTTTTACGGTGTTTCAACCGAGCTGTTTTTGCAACTCTGTTTCTTGATTGTAGGACAAGTCCGGAGCAAGAAAGAAGACTGACGAGGTGCAGCCCGACGTGGCCGAGGAGGAGCAGGAGATAGACGAAGAGGAGGAGGAGGAGAAGGAGTCGCCGTCGCCTTCACCCAAGAAAGCCGACGCTTCGCCCAGCCGACGATCTCCGCGCAAGCAAAACAAAGGCAAAGCCGCGCTGGAGGTCAGCAATGAAATAAAAGCAATAAAAGACCGGTCGGATGGGAGGGGGGGGGTGGTCTCACTCGTCTCTCTGTGGGCCCGAGGCGCGGCCCCACACATTTCTCCTTTCGTTCAAGGACACTCGATAGCCCTTAACCGAATTCATATCGATAGGCTAATAAGTGGCTCGATCACTTCTTGGACTGCTGTAAATCCTCAGAGAAACCCCATGCACTCGTGTTTGTAAGGTCTCTTTTTCACTCGTGTTTTCGCACTCGTGTTTGTAAGGTCTCTTTTTCATACGTACTGTGCAAAGAAACGAATATTAAAAAGCTGAGTGTGCAATGAGTTGTTGATTTCAGGAAGAGGAAGACGACGAGAACGAGGAGGCGAGCTCGTCAGGTGACGCTAAGGTGCCGACGCCGCAGGGCTCGCCTGGCCGCCGCGTGCGACAGCGCAAACAGGACTGAGTCCGCGCCCCACGCACTGCACACCCGCTTCAAACCACCGATGATGCTGTTTGCTAAATAAAAAAATCTCTCCAATACCGTTGTTCTTCGTCTTGCTACTTTTGCCGTCTATTTCTTTGTCTCTCCGCTCGCCTCCCTTACTTGCTATGTTATTTCCCCTATGCTAATAAGTATGGCGTTTTCCCGTTTGTAAAAAAGCGGATATCGTTTGAGTGACGGCCGATGCAATTCAAGGTTCAGTTACGTTGCTGTTTATATTTTGGCCATCCTGTTTTGCACAACGTATTCTAGTGTTTTTGACTGCGTGCGGTGCAGTTATAATATTTGGCCAATCAGAATTTCCATAGACTACCGGAGTCAGTGGTTGTTGCTATGAGCGTAGTTAGTAGTAAAGGTGGTGTTATCACTACTGAACACGCGACGATGCAAATGTCTTCTGCTAGGCACTGTTGATCGATTGTGTTTGTTTGTTTGTTGCTGTTGGTCCGCTCACATGTTGATGGTTGATCGATGGAATGTTTGTTGTTTGCGTTCCAATTTTTTAATTAAACTGCGCCCGACCGTTTTTTTTGCAACAATGTAACACGGCTTTAAAAACGGATCGGCTATGAAAGAAACGTGGTAGACGTTAACAACTAAAACTATCAGCAGCGGCTGTGAAGAGAACGTTGCCGTCAACGAAAACTGCTCCAAATCTACTGTCAGATATTCGGCATAAGTGGGTGGTTATTATTTTTCCCCCTGTTTCCCAATTGATTAATTTTGCCCCATAAATGTCCATTGATTAAATTTTCCCCCATGAAATGATTATGATTTTCTTATGAGCTGGCGAAATGTTACCATTGTTATCAAACACAAGAAGTTAGCTCAAACCATCTGCAGTTAGTTTGGCTTAGCCCAACACTGTAGATAATTGAGAGAAGTTTTGCTGTCATAACTGAGCGACAAGAACAGGGATGATCTGTCTTACATCCAAACCGCTATCTAACATCCGATGCGGTTTCGTTGTCAGATGGAAACAATTGTTGGATCGGTTAGCGAAGTCCAACTGATTGCAGAAGGTGTGACAGTTGCTCACTTAAGGGCTGCGCATACTTTGAACGGACCGTTTTGCGACCAATTACCAAGAATAAATATTGCGTGATCAAGAATATATAATTGATTCTTGGTAATTGGTTGGCAAAACGGTCCGTTCAAAACGGCCCGTTCAAAGTATGCGCAGCCCTTTAACGTGGTAACTGTTTCTGTTGTCGTTTTTGATAGCAATGGAAATATTACACTAGCGCGTGGGAAAATCACAATTATTCTTGGGGGCAAATTTAATCAATGGACATTTATGGGGGCAAAATTAATCAATCGGCAAACATGGGGGCAAATTTAAGTAAACATGGGGCAAAAATAATAATAACACCTTAAGTATTCGTGGGGGTGAATGAAGCAAATTGGTTGCATTTTCGATAAATATTTGTTTGCTCTGTCGGTCATTTTCATCGCAAACTTACCTGTCTTAGTAAAAACACGGCGGCCGAAGGCACGAAAACGAAAACGTCTTGGGTACAAAAATAAAATTGTAAAAATAGTGCTGCTTCTGTTCAGTGAAAGTGCACGAAATCAGCATTGACATGCGCAAGTTGCACGTGGTTGGATTGAGTGCTCCCTTGAGCCCGAGTGTTGTGGGTACAGTCCCGTATTGGAGGTCAAAATTTTCTTTGATCGTTCGTTTTTGGTCTTGATTTATTTGCTGCTTCGATTGAACAATGACCCCGTGGGATCGAACAAGTAACCGAGCAATTAGCGATCGGTAATTAGAGAGAGAAAGGTTGCGATCATCTAAATTTGCTCGGCGGTGACCAGTACTTCGTTCCATAGATCGGGAAGCAATTGGCCAGTACAAAGCCGACTAACAAGGAGTCTATCCGATGAATACAATTCTCGGAGAGATGGTGAATCATCCCCAGCGACCGCCCTCGTCCATAGAAATTCATTGCGATCAGCAACATTCAGACTTTTCTCACAGAACGACAGCAATGAGACCGACGCTTCTCTTTGCCTGCTTTTGTACTCTGTTTTCTGGGTTGTCCTTTGCCATGGAAGCGCCACCAGTCGGTCTGTGGCGTTGTTTTTCTTCTCTATCGCTTGCAACAGCGCTTTCTTCAGTGATCAACGTTGAAAAAGTATTGGAGCGTTTCTTAATTCGGCGCAGATCGAATAGTGACGCGGAAACACAGCCTTGTCATCAAGTGAACGAACACAATGCAACTGTCACCATGGCACTGTGTAAGCGAGACAAAAAAGGTACTGATGTAAATGTCTTTAGTTGATCGTTGATTTAGCGAAATTGACGGCGTCCGTATTGCAAGTGGACGCCGAGCAGAATTTCTTCCTTGCTTACTGTAAGAATCCTTCGAAACCAATATGCGCCCTTCAGGGGAGTAAAAAACCATCCGCCTGCGTCACCCGCTACAGTGAGTGCCAATGTTTGTTTGCGAAATACTCCCATGTGTGGCTCAGATTGGGTACCGGCACGAACTCAGTCGCCTGATGAGTCCGACGAGGGCTTTTCCGCGGATAAGATTTTACTTCCGACCGCCTGTATTTGCTGGCTCGGGTCGGTTCCGGACGCGCCCGTCATCGTCGAAGACTAAACGCAGTCCAAGGAGAGAGTACCGGTTGCGCTTCTGTCGCAGTACACTCCGATCCTAAATATCTACCGTTCATTTTATTTTCGGCAACAAATTCGTTCGTTTTCATGTCTTTTTCTCTTTCTCAATTGTCTTTCGGTTGTCGCTGCCACCTGCTTTGCTTTCTTTCGCCATCAATTTTGATTGAAATTAATCCAAATAATGAAATTCATTTGACAGACAGCGCGAATGCGGTAAAGCGAGAAAAATGTTGGTACAACTAGAAACGGCTGGTGTGGGTGAATTGTAAAGTATGACAGTAAATTGCGCTTTCGTCACAACAAAGTTCGCGTTTGATTTCACTGATTGCCTCTAATTTCGTTAGCAGCTGACATAATTTCAATTGAGCCATGCTCGGCTGGCGTACGTTACACCGCAATAAGATTCCAAAATGAGGTGTGTTGCTGAATAAATAGAATTTAAAAAACAATAATTTCGGTTGCTAACTGAAGAGCCTTCTGACGGCGCACACCGTCACCATTAATCATCTATAGTTTCAGTTTATCATCGAAACTCCAAGTGCCAGCGCCGTCGGTTGCTGTCCATGTGTAAATGAAAGCAAAGAGAAGATTGATGAAAGGGCTGTTAATCAGCAGCGTCAATAATACAGAAAGCAGAACGTTAAATAGTGACCACAAAACAGAAAACAGTTAAGACTTATGTTGCACATGCACGTTGAACTTGACTGCAGGCATTGCTTCAACAGTAGCAGTGACTACCGACTGAATGTTCAGGTTGGCGAGCGCCCCGCGGATTAGTCCGCACGAGAAAGCGACGTAGCGCGGAGAAACGGCCAAGTACTGCTGACCGGCAGACAACGGTACCAACAGCCAGAATTTGTTGTCTTGCACCACGTACACGCCCTGCAAAAGCGCCTTTGATCACCAACAGAGGGGCGATCCCATCACAATCTCAGGACTCGACGAGCAACTGCAGAAATGACCTTCCTACCTGATGATTCGTTCGCAGATTGTCGACTTGTTTGCGAAACACCGCCGACCAGAACTCCTTGCAAACAAACTTCATGCAGTCCAGCTCTGTGCTGATGCGGGGCAATTCTTTGGCTATCCTTTCCACCAATGCATACCCAACACGGAAACCGAGCAGTTCCAGTTTCGTCGCGGCATTCGTCTGCAATAAGTCTTGTGTGTCACCCTAGAACTACCTGCAGCTGCAGAAACTGAAACTAGCAGACGCAGATCACCGCCGAACAAAACAGACTGCTTTCGAATAGTCCTAATACCTTTTCCAAAGAAAATTCGCCTTGGCCGGCCTCTAATTTTTCACCGTCGACAGCAGATGTTTCCTCTTCGCGCGCAAACATGAAGTCGACCAGTTCAGAGTGCAGCAGCTCGAAAGGCAGCTCACCAGTCATCATGCTGCGCAAAAAAATCAACAAATGTGCAAAAAAATCGACCGAACGAACATAGCTGCCCATGGCATCGTCGAAAACGACTCGACTCATACTTTGCTCTCATCGACATCTGAGAGAAAAGTTTCATTTATGCACTCCACACATTCACGAAGAAACAAAAACTTGACACCCGTAAACGAACACGAGACTTGCGAGACTAAATTTTTAGAATGACAGTCGAGTGGTGGAATCGAATCACTGCGGTAATGGTCAGTTAATTTTCTTGAACGGAACGCGGCAGTCGATGGCGTCCAATTGCGCGAGGAAGTGCGGGTCGGCGAGCAGCGAATCGTCGTTCCAGGACGAATCTTGGTCGTTCGTCTTCGACGCGTGCTCGAAACTGGCGGTCTTAACCAACTGGCGGCGCGGCTGCTGTTTCTTAGGGCCGACGTCGAAGGTGTGGGACCGTCGCAGCGGCGTCTTCGAGGCCAACTCGCCGCTCCTCACCGGTGTCTTCACCGCTCTCAGCAGTTCGTTCAGCGCCGAGTCGTCCATCGAGTTCTCTCCGTCCGCCGCACTGCAATTCGGGCGATGCAAACACCACGGCCCACACCATTCGATCTCACCTTTGCTCCACACTGGGTCGCGCGTGCTTCGGCGTGCTGGCCACGACGAGCGGAGAAGCGGACGTGCGACGTCGTCTGTTGGGCATGCGCATTGGAATCGGCGAGGGCGCGCTGAACAACTCGGCGCCTTCGTTCCCCACCATCTGAGTCGACGTCATGGCGTAGATCACCGCCGGCGACTGACAACAATTCGCTCATTAGTAAGCGATGTGCTTTTATTTTCAGACAAACCGACTTCCTCCGGCATTCCTCACCAATCCGTCAATGTCACCCAGACTAGAAAGCCCAACCGGAACTAAAAATAATACCGTAGTCAATGGACTGGATGGACTCGTTTCCGATGAAAGATCGAGCGATGGGAAGGGCGACAGGGGCGACAAGTCGACGGCCGAATCAATGGACGAACGCTGAGCGCGCTGCACTGCACGCTGCTCAGTCGGCATGCCTGAATGAAACACGAACATCAGTGTCATTGTCTTCAACATTTTTTTGCTCTCATCGCCTAAAGTGGCAACATATAGCGGGAGACACGTTTCAATTTGATTATATACTGCATAGTGAATTGAAATTAACCAGACCGTACTCATTAGTCTTATTTACTGAATGAATACACGACTGCGTATGAAAAAGCCTGGACAATATGAATGAGTATGGACAGTAATGTTGTTATCACGACCAAAACTGCAACCTTGGGCGTGGCCGCGAAACGATCTGAACACTTACTCTGAATGCACTTGCCGGCCAGAAGAGGCGAAAAGGAAAGATGCGACCGGTGAGGAAGGTGAGACGTCACAGACGACGGCGCACAGTGGCTGACGAGTGGTGAGATCTTTGGCGACTTGCGCACTTTCACATGGCGTCTTCGCAACAATGGCGGTGTCTTCTGCAATAAAAAATTAGTTTTCTGCGCTCCTGGAGTGGGATCGAGTATTTTCCATCTGTTAGACCGTGATTATACTCCGTGGAACATTCCGTGGCGCATGTACAAAACATAGTAATCAATAACCTATTTTTTGTACATGTGCCACGGGATATTCCACGGAATATAGTCACGGCCTTAGACATGCGCGCGCAAATAACAAATGGGTTGAGCGACATACAGCATATACATCACTGAATTTGGCGTTGTCATTTATGGCCGAATCGTCGGCGATAGAAGGCGTTCCGATTGATCGATCGCTGAATCGTTGGGCGGCGGCGCTGCGCACCACCTGTGTCGCAGACAACCACGACCAGGGTTGCGTTGGCGATGAACACACTTGTGAATCTGATTCATTAGCTGCAACAAGAAATGTCGCCGTAGGTCTATAGTATAACCAGGGACATGCATATAATAAATTGCAACCAATGTACCACAACCGCTGAATCAAACGCGCTACTTTTGATTGAAATGACGCAAGAGATACTCGAATAGTTGCTTACACTGGCAGCTTCGTCTTGCACGAGTGTTCTGCGAAGGAGAGTCGTGCCAATCGACTCGCTGTCTCCCACGTTGTCGCCGCATTACTACTTTTCCTAACACACCACAAATTCGGCAATCGGCAATGAGCCCAAGTAATGCTGATCGATTCGTTCGGATCAATCGGTCGGTGGTTTCCCTCCGTCCTCGCATCGCGTCGAAAATCTCAGCGCGTTTGTAGAGCAGATGACGCTCGTCATACTGTATAAATCGTGTCAAGATAATTTGACTTATGAAGCGTACATAATTCAGATTCAGTCTATCTTCGACTACCGTATTTTAAGAAATAGTAGTCCATGGGTTACTATTATTTCAACCTCCTCATGAACAAATATTGGCGTGAAAAATTGATGAAAAATCGCAATTTTTCCAACAATTATGGCAAAATTACTTACATTGACCTGTTTTTCAATGCAAAAAAGGAAGGAACGATGTAAATACCCGCATTACTCACCTTTATCTGCATACCATACCCACTGAATATCAATTCTGGGGTAACTTTTTGCGCCAAAATCCCGACACGTAGTACCGTACTTTTGGCGACCCCCGGTCGCCGGTCGGAGTGTAGGTGGCCTCGGACCAGCGTTACAGGTATGCCCATGGGCTACTATTTTTGCGTGGGCTACTATTTTTGCGTGGGCTACTATTGTTTCAAACCCTCTGGACCATGGGGTACTATTTCTGCATGGGCTACTATTTCTTAAAATACGGTATTTACTTTTCAGTCGAAATCAGATATAGTGAAAGCTTCCAAAGTGGGATACTTTAGCTAACACCAACTTTAATGTACTGTTTTGTGTGTGTGGAGATCTCGTGGGACACTTTCGCAGGTCCCCTCCACGGAGGTGTACTATATTTTGTTCATGTCAGACAATTTCCTTAGTGGGACACTCGCAATTTCAACAATTGACTTACTAGGACATCGATTTTGCTCTAATTTTTACTTTTTAATGTTTACCAAATTAAAATGAGCATTTTGAAAATAAATTTTGAAACTCGCGGCAGAAAATTGCATATCACACTATTAAAACTTCCTATAAGGGACACTTTACTACAGTAGGAACAAAATTTTCCGAAGTGGGACACCTCGGAAGTGGGACGTTTTTTGGAAGTCCCTAGGTGTCTCACTTAAAAAAATTTCACTGTATGTAGCTTATCGACCCGGATTCTTGACGGAAATTTGTGCATTTTTATCTTATTGTATGCGAAATATGGAATGTTTTCCCCGTCGATTTATTATTTCACAATTTTCATTTTTGTGAAAATGATCGACTGCGGCGACTTTTTAGCCGAGTGAAGTCGCACATTTCCACAAATACAAAATATTTTTCGAAAAGACCTGGTTACCAATAATTCTATTGAGCAGTGTTTATAGAGGGTTGATATCCATAGATTGCATTGGAATTAGTTTATTTTTATCGACTGACCTTTCGCAATCTTTCGCAATTCACTCTTATTTCAGGAGTTGCGTGGGTCTATTGGTCGCCCCGCCAGACAATCAACCGTGGTACTGTAATTCTTGCGCAAGGCACAAAGGATCCAAGTTCAGCATCAAGAAAGCACCCGGCTCGGTGGGTGGTCGCGGTCGACGCAAATCAGTTCCTGGGAAACGCGGCGGAAGCACTGGTCGTGGTGGCAAGAAGAAACCTTAGTCACTTTGCTGCATTTCGCCTTGATTGTAAACTTATTCCTGTCCAAATCAATGGACTAGTACAATTGAGCTATTCTATTGCCATGATATCCAGAGTGTTTTTTGAAAATTTTCGTGTAATTCATATTCCTGTCCGTTTTGATCCCTAGGATTCTACTGAAGTTATTTTCTGCCCGAACTTTTTTCACCTCTATTTTCCTTTACATTTGTTTTATTTCGACATTTAAATACCTTTTCCGCTCACTATTAGCGAAACTTAGTATGGTGGCACAACGGTTCATTTCAAGGACTAAAAGTATCTGGAATGGATTTCAGCGTTGAGTAGGATATTGTGCGCCGATTGAACTGTATTGAAGGCACAACAAACTGTTTATTGGATAAAATCAAGCTTTTTTTAGACATTTATTTTCTTTGAATTGTAAATTTCAACAGAACGGATGCTTTTTATTGAATTGATTAATTTGCTAAATACCCGTTTTAAGTTGAGTCGCAATTGATGATCTCGACTTAGTTGTAAACCATTCCAGATTACAAATGCCTTGAAATGAACCGCAGTGCGACTGTATTAAATTTCGCTAATATCTTTCTGCAAGGAATGTTTTGATTCAAGTCTGTGTGAACGTATGAGCGAATCGCCCATATTTTACCAACCAGAAAAATAGCTAAATACACATTCTTTTGTGCACCGCGCATATTTTAATGACCTCTGTGTGTACCCTTTACATGACTGTACGGAACAATTTTGTTTCCATTGTGATTGATATATCGCCCTACGCTTCTGCATTCAGTGACTGAAAAGGAATAAAATTTCCTTCATGTTCAACTTTTTTCGTTTCGAAATCAAAGCTGTTAATAGTACAGCGTGCAAAATGGAAGTATTTGCACTATTTTCTTCCATTTCTTGTGCTTGCTTTCAGGCAATAAGGTATTTTCAGCATCTGGGTGCGAAGAAACCATGTCTGGTAGTAATGATCCGGCTGTTCAAGTGGTTGGAGCTGGGACGGAGCCCAGAATGTGGGCACCGAAGGTACTGTATTTCGTTGTTTTGACAAATATTTTTTGATCAGTTGCGTTATTGAGAAAATATTAGGGAAATTGAGTACGTTTGCACCTG
>JAQGCX010000060.1:0-33311 GCA_034700205.1 Plectus parietinus
GACCTCGAGGGTGATGGTCTTGCCGGTGAGGGTCTTCACGAAGATTTGCATTTTGGGAACTGAAGCTTGACGTTTGTCGGAGACGAAATTGCCACGCGATCGCTCACGAGACAGGAACGGCAGACAATGAAGGCGGCGATGCACTGACGCCGTTTCCATTCTGGACGGCGCTGATTCGTCAGTTCTCCAATAAATCAATAGTTAATCACGTGACCTAATGTCCAGAGGTCTCATAGCGAAACTTGATACTGTAAAATTTATTGCATCAAATGGACGATGAACTGCTTCTCTGGGATCGGCGAAAACAAGTTGTCGCTGTGATTTGGAGAGTTGTCTGATCCTGTCCTCCCCTTGTTCAATTTGGTGAACACTTTGTTGAGGTTCCCGAGAACAGTGAAGGGCGCAGAAGAGAACGTCAAAGCCTGAAGGAATGTCGGCGACGGCGCCGTCTTCGGGCTCCCAACAACAAGCAGCTGGCGGCAGTGGACTGAGCGCTCGAGCGTCCAAGCTGACTGATCGGCTGTACCGCATCCGCAGCAACACAGACAGTGAACTGCACGCTCAACATCATCAGCAGCAAGAGGATGTTGATGTCGCCGCTGTCTTTCCACCGTCTCATCGGTTCGCGCAACTTTTGTGTTTGCTGAGCTGAGTGAAGGCTGAAGGGAATCCATCGGGTTGTCTGTTTTCGGTCATGTTTGATAAATTACTCGACTGGGGTAGCTTGTGAGACGATTAGAATGCGCATGTTAACCCGCTGAGACTTTTCAATTCAAGCTTTTGACCGTCTTTCACATTTTGTCAAATATACCAGTCATCAATGAACAGCGCTTGGTTTTTAATATGTATTGGTTTTTTAAAAATTGTTACTAACATATCATGAAGGATGACTGGTAAAGCTCGAATGAAGTAGATTAATTGATGCTGGAAACCGCAAAAATCGATGGGAAGCAATTTGCTTTGCAGCCGTCCTACTTGTATAGAACGCTCTGGGTGGTAGTTGCTTATTTATATCGCGATCAGTCATCAATCAATGAAGGCAATGTCATGGGGATTTCTTGTTGTTTGACGACGAACATGCCCGGCGACTCCTTGAACTTATTAATTGATGGATAAGTAATAGCAGACGTTTGAACATACCGGGGCGTGGTCGCGATGATGAGCTTTAGCCGCTTAATGGGATGCGAGCCGCTTTGGTTGGCTCAACACGTGATGGTTGCCAGACAACCAGCCGCCTCGTTTGATAATAGCCGCCGTCAGAACGCTGCTAAACGCCACCTGCCCGGTTGCAATAAAGCGCATTCTGTCGCGCCATGGACAGCGACCCCGAGACCGACCCCCGCTTGTTCTCCTATTTTGAGCTCGGCGCTCTCCGACATGGCGCTTGCAGATCTCGTCTCTACCATCTGTTCGGCCTCATCGAGAAAGAATTCGAAGCGCTCTTCGCCGAGAATCTTTCCCGTTCGTTTCTTCGCCGTCAAACAGGAAATGCGCACTGCGATCATTGCTTTAGTGCACGCCAAAGTCGAAGCGCTGACGGAACGACTCGCCGATGGTGGAGCTCTGCCGCCCGAAGCCACCGCCGAGATACTCGCCATCGCCGCCGCCGATGTCGGCAGCAAGCAGACGGGCAAGCGAGGTCGGTCAACGCGTTCGTCGTCGTCTTCCTAAATTCGCGCTTTTAGGCATTCAAATGGGGCAGAAGCTGAAGACGGCGCTGCGAGTGCCCCCCGGTCGATTGGTGTCCACGTTCAAAGTCGGCAATGACACGTCGCGCTCTCACTTTGTGCGAACCTTCGACGGACACGCCGACGGTGTGTGGCACGTCAGCACGTCCAATGGGCCGCGACCAGTGCTCGGGTCGTCGTCCGCCGGTCAGCGCCCTTCTTCGTCTACTGTTCAACCGCGTAGATTGCAGACCAGACGGCGCGCATTTGGTCGTTGGAGACGGGCGCTTGTTTGCTGCAGTACATCGGGCACGGCGGTTCGGTCAACTCGATCAGCTTCAATCCGACGTCGACCGACACGGACGATTTGATGGTGGTGACGGCGAGCGGCGATCAGTCGGCGCACGTGTGGAAAGCGTCGGTCTCGCTGCCGCCGGCCATGAACCAGCTCATCCCTTCGAGCGAAGACGAACTCGAACCGATGTCCGAGAAGGAGGACGCCGACGGTGCCATTCGCTTGCGTCAGTTTCGGCTAACTGTGTCATGTTCAGACCTGGAGCAATTAGCAACGGTGCGCCAGCCGATGCTTCGTTTGACCGGACACAACGGCGTCGTGATCGCGGCCGACTGGTTGAGTGGAGGCGATCAAATCATAACCGCCTCGTGGGACCGCACCGCCAACATCTACGATGCTGAAAAGGGCGAAATTCTAAACATTTTGTCAGGTAGTATTACATAGCTTTCTCATTGCTATTAGATTGTTCGATTAGCGTGGTGTGGGCGTGCGTCAATGACATGTGGGCAAATTTAAGGTCACGATCAGGAACTGAACCATTGCTCTGCGCACAGTAGTCAAAAACTAGTCGTCACTGCCAGCAAAGACTCGACGTTTCGCCTGTGGGACTTTCGTGAACCGATTCACTCAGTCGCAGTCTTCCAAGGACACACAGAGTGCGTGCTGTTCAATTCCATTGCAGCCGATTAGTGCAAAAAAGCTGTTGTTTAGGTCCGTGACGTCTGTCGTGTTCTCTGCTGGAGACAAAGTGGTGTCGGGCAGCGACGATCGCACCGTCAAAGTTTGGGACTTGAAAAACATGCGCTCCGCTCTCGCGACAGTTCGGCTCGACTCTGCCGCCAATCGGTGCGTATTGTGTTTGCACGTGCGCACTTTTCATCAATATTATTTGTATATGAGCGCAGTGGCGTGTCTTTTTGTTGCCCCCCATGGAAATTGCATTAACGCAGTACACGCGACACCGCGAACAATCGTGCTTTTCAGGCTGGCTGTGTCGAAAACGTACAACTTGATCGCCATTCCGCACGACAATCGTCACGTTCGTCTGTACGACTTGCACGGAGTCCGACTTGCTCGGCTCCCACGCGCCAACCGAAGGGTTGGATAGCAACGCCGTGTATATTTTGTTGATCGTTCGTTTCAGTGTCACCGTCGAATGGTCTGTTGTGCCGCCTGGGCCGACGACCATCCCGCTACCAATCTGATCACTTGCGGATTCGACAAACAGATCATCGGCTGGAAGGTGGCGGCAACGGTTGGCAAAGACTGAAATAAGGTGCACCAAGAAAACGATAGACCACTTCTAGTGTTGCTTGTGATTGTTATTGATAGACTGAACGAATCTCATGTAAATAAAAATTTTGACAAGCGCAGCGATGCCAAACTGTTTGTTGTGGACTTTCTGTAGGGCGCGGGACACAATTTCAGCCCTATCATCGACCGCTTCATGAAGTTCTCACAGGTAGGTCCTGCACAAGTTTTGTGTTCCCGCGCACATAACATTTATGTAAATTTTCTATTTGTGGTGCAAGGGTTACTGTAACTCTGCAACATGTTGCGCGCGCCGAGCAGCGACTTGTGTGGTCTTTCTGTTGACCAAAAAACAGAAAATTTTGTCGTGGTGCTGAAAAAGCCGGAAGTGAAGATGATGCGGTACAACAGAGGCTCCGGCAAGTTCTACCGCGGCGATGCGATGGACGAATACCTGAACAAATTGGGTCTCGTTCGTAAAGTTAACGCTAAAGACGAAAGCAGCTTGTTTCGTGCCGTCGCTGAGCAGGTAAAGGGAGCAGGCACATATAATTGATGAAATTTAGTGATTTTGCCGCGTTTAGGTGTACCTGACGCAGCAACATCATGCAGAAATAAAAGAAGTTGTGCTGAATGCCATCGAGATCAGTCGGGCCGGAATGGAGCAGTTGCCTGGTTTCAGCAAGATCTACAACATGCTGGCCACTTTGGCTACCGTTCTCCGGTGAGTTTTGTCTGCTCGATCGATCCCCACATAATTGTCAGCCGTATCATTGCAGACACGACGTTGTGATCTACCGAGAGCTGGGTAAAGCTCCTTTCAACGTGCTCGGCAGCAGTCGGTATGCGAACAAGGTACGTTGACGAAGTGTGCATTCAGATGAGATACGATCGGTTGTTTAGGTAGTGTTGTGCGAGTCCTTCGGCGGCTACTATGACTCGGTGAACATGCGATCGATGCACGAGAAACTCGGAGTCGCCCAGTGTAAGCGTGCGATTAGAAGTTGACACGAGTGTCGGGCGTGTTTCAGCAATCGTCTACGAAATGTTGTACGAAGGAGTGTTCGGCGTTCCCAAGGAGCAGATCGCGGGCGCCGTCAAGCTCATCCGCAACCGTCCGCACTCGTTCCCTATTGAGCAACGTGTGCGCACTCGGTCGTTCGCCACTGCTCGCGATGGGTTTGTCTTTGATGCCTTTGTGCTCTGCCGCTCTTTGGAATTCGTATCCTATTTTTGCTCCAAAGACTCATTATTTCTTCTTCCTATGCAACCAATTGCTTTCGGCACTGCTTTCCCTTTGCAGTTCTTCGTCAGACCAGGGCTCGTCCGAGTTGGAGTCGAGCAACGAGCACGGCGGTTCGGGCGAGTCGATGGACCGTCCGCCGTTCCCCTTCAAAGTAGCCAAGGCGCTCGATCCGGCTATCTACCGCAATATCGAATACGACAGCTGGCTCGAGCAGCGCAAGGTCGCTTCGATCGGTCAGAGCCACCCGGCCTTGTGAAGTGGTTGAGAGTTAGTGTTGTTGCAGAAATGATGCTGCGCGACCAGGCGATGGCGGCCTCGTCTCCGTTTCCGCCGGGGATGCGCTGCATGTTGCGCGACGGACCCGCCATCCGCCACGGCGTCGTCCAGAAGATTCTCGACGACAACGGACGCACCGTGTTCTTCGCCGACAAGGGCGAGATGTAATCGTTGCGATTTGCCGCGCATAAGAAGATGTGTGTGTTGCAGGCGCGATCTGGCCGTGTCGGACCTCCGTCCTCTGCCGCCCGAGCTGCTCCGTGCTCAGTTTTCCTCGAGTGGCGATCAACGACCGCAGTCGGAATCGCGACGAATGACCGACGGCTCTATCAGCAACTCTGTCCGTCGACGGCAACGAAGGGTAACAACGGCGCCGATTGAGAGTTTTCCATCTGCATCTGTTAAGCACGAGCATCAGTCGGCGGCCCACACACCTCCGACTACTCCGATCCATCGAATGGCTGCCGGAGCAGAACCAATGGGTGGTCGACGCGGCCGTTTGGCGAGCGAACCGATTGTTCCGCAGTCGTTGCCGTACGACCATACGTAGTTCGTTCTACAGTTTGTCATTGCATTTCACATACTTGGTTTTCAGCCAGTTGAACGACAGCGGATGCATGGGTTTCTCGCAGGACCACTAGTACTAATGGATTAGCGCGCGTTGCCGACATTGACGGAATACGATTTTTCAGTGGCTTCGAGCGGACCTTCACCGACCCTTCCATGGTCGGCTGCTACGTCGACTGCCCGCCGGTGTTCATGGAGCCGCCGCCTTTCTTCCCTCAGCAGGCGGTGCTGAGCAATGGCTCCTTCGTCGTCGCTCCGCCTGGTCACAATCAGCGCGAGCTGTCGGTCACCAACACTCCGCCGACGCCGACGCCGAGACAACGCATGGCCCCCGGAGCCGAGCCGATGAAGGGTCGCCGCGAGCGTCTGGGGATCGAACCAATTGTGCCGCAGCCGTTGCCGTTGGACCATCGCGTCTTGTTCGTAGCTTCGTTTGCTGGATCAATTGTAATGTTGTTGTTTTCAGTCAGTTCAACGATAACGTCTGCATGGGATTCTCTCCTGATCACAAGTACAGACGGATGGGCGTTTGTTGTTGGCAATTCTTTTAATGGCGGCGTTTCAGCGGCTTCGAGCGTGCGTTCGCCGATCCGATGATGAACGGCTGCAACGTGGACTACGGACCCCCGGTGTTCATGGAGCCGCAGACGTACTTCCCGCAGCAGGCCGTGCTGAACCACGGCAACGGGTCGTTCGTCGTGCCGCCGGGTTCGTTCGTGGTGTGTCCACCCGGCTCGTTCGTCGTCTGTCCGATCGCCGAATGAAGTCTCCGTGCGCAGCGAAAAAGAAGAGATACTAATCAATTGAAAAATTTTCATATTTCATGCTTCACGTGAAACATTGTTTGTATTCACGACATGGAACACGCTATTGTGTCCTGTTGTTCGAAATTGTGAATGTTGTCATCACAACACAGAGATTGTCTATTTATCGAAGAAATTCTATTGTGTTCGAAATGAATGAAGCTCTGCTTGCGTTTGATGTTCGCGCATTGTCAGAATAAAGTCTAATAACAGAATTTATTAGTAAAAACGTGGCAAGGTTTTTAAACTTTTGGGGCGAGATCGAACCTCAACGACGGTGATATTCACAGATAAGAAGAACCAAACATTAATACGATGAATACGAAAAGCCAACGGTCAATCGTGCTAGCTGTACCGATCCGACTTTCTGACGAGAAGTATAGACAACAGAACAACAACAATCAGTAAGAAGCAGCAAAAACCGCCAAGTGCGAGTACAATAGAACCGTCTGAAAAGAGATGCTCTAATTTAATTTCACAGTAAACGAGGTCAATCCGTACCTGAACCGAAATACTGAGATTGCTCAAAAGAAGACTGCAACGACGTCCGACTATCTGCTGGAAGCCCGCATGCTCGGTCGAATTGTTCGCGAGTAGTGAACATCCTCGGCCTCATCGCCGTCACAAAGGTGTGCAGGGGACAGGAAGAATGTGTCGGACAACCAGGCACTTGCATTCGGAATGGCCTCTGCAGTTCGGTCCCATTCCTGTACAGCACATCCACTTCCAAGTCTCCGGCCACCGTCTTGTACAGTTCCACAATGACGGCGGCTGCGTAGGGCGTCAGCAGATTGTTATCAATACCCATCGCGTACATGAGCGCAGTGACCGTGCCGTCGTGCTGCAGAAACGGCAACGTCACACAATAAACGAGTGCAAACTAAATTGCGCTTACCGCAGAGTAGAGGACCACTTTTTCGGAAGATTCGCCGGCCGCTTTTCGCTGCAAATGATCGACGAAGTCGCCGAGCAAGAAGCCGCCGCGCAGTTTGGCCTTTCTTGCAGAGTTGAACTGGGACAGACGCGCCACGCGTTTCATCTCGAAGATCAAGTCGTAGGCGGTACTGTCGTTCTGCGTTGACCACACTTCGTCCACCCACGCCGGCAAAGTGAGATTGTGCGTGCGCTGCAAACGCCCCACTCGATCGTCTATCGGAGCAATCGTTTGCCTCGCACTCACCTCGCGATAGAGCGCGTTGAAGACGTCGCTGATCTTGTCCATGTTCATGTCGGTCCAGCCCGTCATCTCGCTGACGTGCGCGAAGAACTCGGCGTACTGCTCGTTGTATCGGCGCATCAAGTCGTTCGTCTCTTCATCCGATACTCGGTTGTACTCGGGACAAGCCACACTCGTCGGTTTTAGCAGCTGCAAACAACAAATACTTCAACCAACGATTCAATAAGCGCCGATCGACTGCAGCAACATATAATCACTCTTCCTAAGGTATAGTGGTACTAAGTTTTATAAGGCGATATCCAATGGCGGGGAATGAGACGCGTGTCGTTACGTGTTCGGTGGAAAAGGGAACGGACACTGACCAAATCGTTTTTGTACGGCATGGACGAGTGAACGGGAATCGGCTGCCAAGCGATGTCTTCGTCCCAGATATGTCGCTGTTCGGGCGGATACAAACCGGCCAGCATAGCACCGGCACTTGTCAACGCGCGATCTTTGTCCGTCGAACGAACGTAGATCTAATGGCGGATAGTGTGTCAGTACCAAAGCGGCAAAAGAAATAAATGCTACCTCGTCGCGAATGTAATCGGAGGAGAGAAAGTTGCCCATTCCTTTGACGTACCGATCGCGAAAGAACTGACCGAGCGCACGTGTTTGTCGCATGCCCTCCTGTAAACAGAGCGCGTCACATTAGCATCGACGTCATCGATAAGTCTACTACGTACGTTCGTCAGCTGAGACCACCCTCGCGGCCAGTAGGTCTCGTCGTACGGATCGTTCGGGTAGGGTTGCGACGGCGCCCGGTCGCCGTGGCGGAACACCGACTGAGCGAACACCAACTGCCGCTCCACACTCTGTGCATTCTGGATCAGCAGTGCCGTCAGTGCCAGGTACAACACAGTCATTTGCAGTAGCGACGGTCCAAGTGTGGTCCACCACGCCGACTCAACGCTGAAACCACCGTCTATTTTGTCGTCCATTAATCGCGAAGTCAAAAAAACCGCCTCGCTACAGTAATCAAAAGCCGTCCTACCATAAAACTGTGCCTTTTAAACAAACGACTAGCAACATGAAAATCTTATGGTCTCATGCATAAAATAGAGCTCGAGCGGGGGTTGTACTAGGAGATGAGTGAGAGATGGACTGGACATTACGGGCGGACGAGGACTGACTCTCGGCCACAAAAGGAAAGTGATGGGATGGGCAGACGGTAGGAGACCCTCGCCGGGCGGGAGAGAAAGACTGTCGGTGCGCCGTGTGTGCGACGCTTAAAACTCACCGCGGGGCTTGGCGCATCTGTCCAGGACATTGGCAACGCTGACGATGACGAGTGTCGGCGCGGGACTAACACCAAGGGTCAGCATCACTTGTTTAGTGCGAATCGCACAGTCACAGATAACTCGCGTCGTCGCGCGCTGGGCGACGTCCACGACAGCCAATTTTATCAGGGTGGGCGTCTCTTTCGTCCGTTTGTGGAGTGTATTTGCGCCAGTTACGCCATAACAACAAACATCAACACGAGTCAACGCCGAGCATGCATACATGGAAACGCCAGAAATAGATTATCACTACCAGACACGCCGAGCAATAAGAAGCGACCGTCGATCTTTGTTCTTCATTCATAGACGATCTTCCACTTGGCCGGCTGCTCGCAAGTCGGCTCCGAGTCGGGACACAGGCGGTTGAACGTGGTCGTCGGGTCGAAGCCGAGAATCTCGCGGTCTTCGTGGATGCGGAACGAGAACGTCGACACGTAAGAACCAATGAAATATCTAAACTTCAGCACTGAACGACACGACACAGCAGAAACTACCGTGCGGGTCTCACCGTGCGTGCGCGCAAATCCACTGATCGATTATCGACACGCCACCGTCCATATACTTCATCAGAATCTCCGACGAAGGAACAAATCGTTGCAGTTTCGCACTCTTTGGAAGAAATGAGATTAGTTGGTCGATTTCTGAAAGAGATACGCGTTTCCAATGCAATCGAGGGATGCGAATTCGCTGCTGCAAGTACCAAATTTGGGGGCATCGGTCGCCACAAACACGGTGTTCAAGTTAAGTCGGTGCAATTCACGAGCGATTTGTTGCGCAGTGCCGTTGATACTGGGCAGATCTTTGCCGTGAGCGCGAATAAAGTCCTTCCGTCGCCAGTGCACAGCCAGATACGCGCCGCCCGTCGCCCGTCCGTGCTTCGTCTGACCGAGTACAGTGATTCGTGCGACCAAGAATCGTCAAGTGCGTGCCAACCTCGGTGTTTGACCAATCTTCGCCCAAGAGGGTACCGTCCGTCTTGTCATCCGAAGCCAGATGCGTCCGTCGGAAGTCGTCGGCGATACGGAGCAACTCGACCGAGTAGCGCATGCTGCGACGCGCCCGCCAGTACTGTACGTCGCCAAAGTGGTCGTGCATCACCGTTTCGGCTCGATCGATTAGAATGCTCTCACTAAACGTGTTCAAGTGAATAGCAGTGAATAACAGAACAATCGTAGAAGTTGGATGCGGTGCACAGAATGAAGGAAGAACTGACACTTTGGCGTTCTCGTCTTGCAGCACCACATTGACCAACGTACTAGATTGGCCCTGCACAGAGATGCATTCCATCGTCTTTCCAGAAACGGATGATCCATAGCCCCAGAACCAGCCTCGCCTTTAATCAACATCCGGTACGATTGATATCCAATTGATCGTGAAAAAAGTAAACCATGCGCCGTCTTCCTGATGATAATGTCGATCGCCGTCGATGCACGGCCTTTTTTCCCATTTGATTTCATATTTGCCATCTGACCATCCTTCCGCAAAGTGCTGTAAATATATTATCTTTTCAATTTCTGGTCGGCCAACTTCTGAAAAAATTGCCTTTCAATGTGAAGAACTGCAATAAAAATATGCTTAAACTGACCTTGCATAAATTGTTCAAATTCTATTGTGGGAACATAAGTGCTCAAGCTGGCGATATCGAAAAAGAGCGACCAAGGAATTCTGAGCTGTGATTCGATAGATTTCGTTTGCCAGTGGTACAGACCACCCCAAGGAGGTAGTACCAACACAAAATTATGCCCTGAATCAGTCCATCGTTAGTGACTGCAAACGTATGCTGAAAGCGATCGACCTTTATCTCTCAGCTGCCGAACCAAATTCGCAACCCGTAAGTAGACGTCTCTTCTTAAATTGAACCCTTCGCCATGGTTAACATCGTACAGGAAATATCTACAATACAACCAAAATACGCAATCACACAGAACTTTCTATTCATACCTCCTGTCTTTGGCTACACTGTACAGATTTTCATCGATCACTGAGATAGTTTCCTCTTGAGTAAGCACGATCGAAGTTGCATAGAAGATGATGCTAAGGCAGTAAAAAAAAAGCCACATCTGCAACCTGCTAATGAACAACAGAGTGTCCGGCGTTGATGTAATGTCACCAACTGTCGACAATGGATTGGACGACCGCTCCAATTGGTTCACGCTTCGCATTAACAAAATGCACAAGTTTACTATCAACTGCGACAAATATGCACATTAGCATCAGATATGCACAAGGATAAGTGACTAAAACTTGCAATATATGATGACCACTCATCTGCTTAAAAAACGCATTCGAAGTGAATGGAACAAGGCAACAGTAAAATTAGCTGCATCGGGTATTGGTAAGTGCTATTGTCCAATGCCCGATAAGGCACACAATTGAAATAAGGTAAGGCAACGGCTGCAGCACTTCAAAATAGGCAAATTCCGCTTCGGGAAAAAGATTTTAAGGAAGAACGTAAGAAGTTTCACTAGCACCGATCTCGTATTAGGAGAAGTGTAATTATCATAGCTCTGGCGAGTGACGAAATCGGCATATTAACGAAGCAGTGGACGAAGTGACGCTTTCAAAGCGAGTCCTTCTATGCACAGCAGAGAAAAAAGACGAATCTGTTTTAAGGGAGCATCTCATTCGGAATCGGTTTTCGTCGTCGACCCTTCGGTCTCAACGGGTCGAAGATGTCCTTGTTGGTGCCGGTCGAGTCGGTGCTGTGACCCGAATGGGCGCTCGTCACAGAGCCCTGACGGTTGACCCCCAAGCCGCCGCCATTAATGGCAGACTTCTTCCGACTGCGAAAGCGCGGTCCCGTCCCGAAGATGGTGTTCCGCGGCAGCGACTGATACGACGCGCAAGGATCGCATGCGAAAGGAAAGTAGACGTAGCCTGAATAGTTTCATCGTTTTTATAACCGATGCAACACAGAATTCAACCTTTGGACAACGATTCGGTACTCGAACGTTCTTCGGCCGTCTGGTTATAGCCGATAGTTGCCAAGCCCAGTTTGTTCATCCAGCTGAAACGAAAAAGCGAAAAGATTGAGATACTACAATGAATATTCAGATCGCAGCAGACCTCTTCATGTCTTCAAAATTGTAGCACGCAAAGAAGAACGCCCACTCTTCGCGAACCAGTTTGAATATGCTGCAACGGGGGCATCAATATTGCAAGTTGTGCATTACGACGCTCACTGTTTTTTCGACGACTTGATCTCGGGTGCGTCGCACACGGTGAAGCCCGCCACGGCCACGATCGCTTCCGCTTCAGTCGCCTGAAATCAACAACATTGATCAGAGGTCGAGGCTCGACTCGAATGGTAGCAAATGCACCAACCAACGGCGACTCGTAAATGAACAGCACGTTGGAGCGCAGAGCGAGCCAGCGCTTGAGCCATTTGCCGGCGCCTGACGATCCGCCCATTTCGTTGAACATGCGCCGTCGACGAACCCAGCCCTCGGCGGTCTTGTACTCCAGAGCGGCGCACGGCGTCGAACTGAGCGCCTGCAGCTCATTGGGCGGCGACAACTCGTACGCCGATTCGCACTTGCGCCGCTCGAGCATCACGTTCGGCCCTTCGCTCGTCGTCCGATGGAAGACGCTGGGCAGAGGACGCATCTTCGTCAGCGAGACCAACGTGCCTTCCATAGCGATCTCGTCGCGCACCATCTTGTGCTGTTTGTGCATGGCCGGCGTCTTGTGTTGCACGACGGCGGGCTGGACGGGGAGGGTCGGCACGTCTTCGCCGAAGATCCACTTGAGTTTTTGGTGCGATTCCAGAGAACGCGACATATTGTTCGGCGAGGCGCAACGGTCGAACGGAGCTACCATATTTCTGCACGGTGGCTGACGGATACGGAACGGCGGATTTGTATCGGAGTCTTCGGCTATTTGCACCACCGACGTGCCGCCCGAGTCGTCCACACTGCTTTCACTGCTGATCGTCAGACGCGGTCGATTCTGCTTCCATTCGGGAGAGTCGAACTGGTCGCCCAAGGTCGGGAAGCCCAGTTGTTCCAATTCCGCCGGGTCGGCCAGCTCGATATGTGCGTAGTCAACCGCGAGTGGATCGTCGTGCTCGTCCGTAGCAACAGCTGAGAAGAGACAACTGTGACCGTCGAGCCGAACCGATCGGGCCATACCTTGTATATCGGGTAACGCAAACACATCGTCTTCATCTTCGGTGTCGACCAATTTATTGTCGATTAAGGAACGCACAAACTTATCGGGTTGCCCTCGCATCGTTCGAGAGCGACAAACCACCACACGAGGCGTTGTGGCGTTGTCTAAACGGCGCACTATGAATGACCAGTTAATAAAAATACAATCATCATTGATTCCTAACTGCTTGGAGCGAAGTTCGGCTGAAACCACTGCGAATGTGGCCGCGGATCGAGACTGTTTCTCGTCAAATGTAGCGATCTTTTCATTAGCGGCGAGCCTGAGAGAAGAGAAGAGCTCATTGTTTGCACATCCCTCCGTACGCCAAACCTCCGCATATCGTGGCTCGTCTTTCGAGCGAGCAAACTGGTTCCGGTTCAACAGTTGCCAATTCCCACGGTGGCAGTCGTTTCTCCGTCGGCGAAAACAATCCCATATCTCGAGTGGGTGCAGAAACTACGGCGTCGGTTGCCCACGGTCTGAAGTTTATTCTATCGTACAAGGACAAATACAACAAACTATTAAAACTGACGATGCGGCGGGGGTTTTCGCAAGAGGCGTCTTTGGGGTGGTCATGCTGTTAGAACGTCGTCGCTTTTTCGGCACGATTCGACCGCTCGACGGTTGTTCGTCGATCGGCGACGGCGGTGGCAGCAGAAGAGGGGGAGGCACTCGTCGACTCAGAGGCTGCGGCGTGCCCGGCGTCGACTTGGGTCCGATCAGTGTGAGCAGTTCGCGAGGTCGCTTCTTGAGCAGCAGCACGAGTTCGTGCGCTCGATGGCCGGCCATGCGCTGCGCCACTTTGCTCAAGTCCCATCCTATGACCGTCTGTCCGTTGATCTGCAGTATTTCGTCGCCGGCGTCAACTCGGCCGCACACGTCGGCCGGCGATTGCATCTTCACTTCGCTGATGACGTGCACTCCGCGATAGGACGATTGCAGGTTCACGCCCTACACCGAACCATCGTTAATTGTATTCCATTGCGCGACATCGTACCCATTCGCAAGTCGGCTTGGTTTTGCGCAATATTGCCCTATCCAAATAGGCTGTGTACAACACGAGCGGATCGTCCGAATCCTCAATTATGCGATCGCAAATGGAGCACAGCTGATCGCACTGAAACAAAACGCATACGACTGCGAGATGAACAAGGAAAAATGTGTACGTTGTTGGCAATTTTGATGGGTGACGACAGCATCTCTTTGCTGGGTACGTTGACCGCCTTCACCATCGACACCACCAAATCCATAATCTGATTTCGAATAATGACGTACTGACGCATTTGGTCGAAGGGACTTCTGCAAGACGCGCACATAAAAAATGCAAACACACCGAGAAAACTGCACAAACCTATCCAGCCAAAATACAATTTTCTTGGTCTCCTCGGCGACGTAAGACACTCCCACACAGACGCGGTTGAGCAAGTCGACGATCTGACGACGGGAACGCGAGGCCGACGGGAGCTGCTGCATCGACGCCACCAACATACTCACGGCCGTCATCTCGTGATGCAAATTGCGGGCGCGTACGCAAAGCGTCATCGCCAGCGACTGCAGGTTCTCGTTCTCCATGTTGTAGCACTACACAATTGCGCGGTCAAGCACAAAACGCTCGAGGATCGCAGACCAACCAGATTAACGAGTAGATGGACGCCTTGCATGATGATCTCGCGCACGCCCACACTGGTGATATTCATGTCCACTAAGTCGTCCTGCGTCAGCATCAGCAGTCGACATCCGTCCACGCCCGCCTCCACCACTGCCGGGATGCAAGGTAGCACGCAATCATCCAAACCTACAATGCAAACACTCGACTATCATCGAAACGTCACGAGGATGCGCACCTCGAAGCCATTGAACAACATCGGTGACGGACCAAATCTGCACCACGTCGACGAACGCTGTCGGTACCGGCGGACCGAACAGCGACACAACATTATCCGCGCGATACATTTAACACTCTTCGTTTCAGAAACTCCACCAAACACCCGTGCAAGGCGTTATCCAATCTGCTCTTCCAACCAACCATGTAACTCTTCTCGCTGCGTTACTTCCTGCCCAATCGCTACATTATAATGCACAACTGGCCCATCAAAGTATAAGAAAAAGCTGACAAGCACATCAGAAGAATAAATGCTGGATCGAGCGCAAGGCCCCGTCGCCGGTCGACGATTCGGATTACGTCTTCCGCGTCTACCGTAAACAATCAAGGCGGAAAAGTATTCCGGTTAAGACTTACCATATTTCGGCTTTATTTGTACAGCCATAGTCCGATATGATACTGTAATTACCGTCCCGATTTCGGATTGTGATCATCGCACATCACAGCCGACCAACTTCTGATAACCTAGCAGATGTACAAGCAAATTCCCGTGTGCCAAAGTTCCCATGTGTGTATTCTAGGCGAACTGTTCCACATCTCGCTGTTGACCGTGCTGAGTGTGCTGCTGAGCGCTACTAACGACATACTATGCAAAAATCTGTTCATGTTCATGATTGCTAATGGATTTGTCGTTGAACCTCGCTTTACGTGAAGATGCCGTTCCTTCCACACTGTGTTCTCCCATTGCGTGTCGTCGAAGTCGCTGTAGTCGAGGTCGGAGGAGTCCTCAACCTATTTAAATGTCTCGGTGGGTCGCTTGTCGCCGTCGGCGCGAACCGAACGCCTGGACTTTGTCGACCGTGTTCGCTCCGGCTCCTTGTTCGACCTTCTAGACGAGTGCGACGAGCACGCCTCCTTGCTGGACGTGTGCTTGCTCCTAATCGGGATGTAATGGCGCTGCTTCGGTGGACTGAGCCCGCCCGTCCTTGGAGTCGGCAGTGCGAGCTCGCTCTTGGACTTGGTGTGCTGCTCCCGGCGAGACGAATTCTGCGACCGACGCGATCGTCCCGCCCGACTGTGTCGTCCGCTCCTCTTGGACGACGCCCTGTCCGACCATCGCGATCATCTCTACGAAGTGCGGGACGGACCGGACGTGGCCGAGCGGCGCGAGCTGTGCGATCTGCCTGTGACTGCTGGTCGGTCGCTGGCCGTCCTTTCTGTTCGACTCGCCGCTTCGTTGCGAGGAGCGGCGGACAGCGCTGCGTCTCGACGACGACTGGCGACCGCTTGATCGGTGACTGGCGCATTCGCTGGTGGAAGTGAGCTGCAATCGCCTGCTGGAAGTTTAGTTGGCCGAGTGTGACGACGACCTGCGCCGAGATCGGCTGTGTCGCGACCGACCACTGCAACTCTTCTGACTCTCGTCGACCAGCATACTTGTAGGGGATAATAGCAAATTACGCTTTCAATACAATCGGACACTTTCATGAGTTGTTACCAATACGGTTTCATTTCTGCTTTTTTCCAGAAAGACGCCGCGCTTCAGCTCAGTGAGATTTAAAGAGCGCTTCGGTTTGATACCTCTCGATTATGTCCGAAAATTGGCACGAACAAATTAGGCATTCGAATTGAGGTCGACAAGGCGTTGAAAGCGAGCTTCATGCCTTCGCTCCGTTGAATCGAGCTGATGCGGACACCGAGCTGGTGGGCACTGAGATGGAGAAGAAGGTTGCGTCGGCCATAGACACGCCGTCACCAGCTCAAATCGCGGACAACTTGCTCGATCTGAGCAGCTCGGCCAAGCCGCGACCCTGCTTTGCCAAATTATTTTGATTATATAATAAAATGTTCGGTCTGAGAGAAGTGATATTATTATTTCATATGATCACCGGGCCCAGCTGGGTAAGGGAAAGAGGGTCAGTATGGCGATGAACTTGTCAAACACATAGCTTCGTCGTTAACCGTTGTTGCTGCTGTTTGCGCTGAGAACGTCAGTCACTCAGCGACGAAAAACAATAAACTTAAGTAGGGGCAGGTACGTTTGTTTTCAGTTTGCTCTCTCGCACGACACAGCGTTTGGTTTCTACTCAAACAAAAAATTAATTACATCATCAGGACGACGATATTTCTTTTACATAAAGATCAGTACTTTTTGTGCTACTACCTTACGTCTGCATAAAAATGCTGCAAGTTGTCTCCAATTAAGTCCATATTGCATAGGGCAAAAAAATGCGTTTTATGTATCTTTTATTATTAGGTTTATGTAGAAAACCAATGAAACTAAAGTATGAATCAGTTGTAAACCACAGTACAAGCGGACTAGCAACTATCGAGTCACAACCACTTTCGGATTGTGACCTCGCAGTATCGCAGTTGATCCAATAGTGGACGATTAAAAAACGGCACATGGCATCTGGCATGAGCATCACATATGTGCAAAACAACGAACGAATATGTACAAAAGACAGCGCTAAGTGAACGAAGAGCAGCAGCTGACTGGCTGATGGGGTAGCTCTCCGACGTCTCTCGCCGAGACTGGTCATTGGTGCAAACAGTCGTTCAGAAACGGTTCCAGTACGTGCGCACGTTGCTCGTATAGGTGCGGGGTCGGTAGCTAGAGAAGTGGCGCAGACCGCTATGTCCGTAATAGTTCCAGTACCACGGCGTAGAGGCCACTCGCGATCGCCAAAACTGGTAGGAGTTGAGCGAGCGAGGTCTGGACGACACGTCGAAGCTGTGCTCGCCCGCCATGTACGAGTAGCCGCTGTAGCCGCGCCTGCCCGGGTACGGACGACTCTCGGCCGCCATGGTCGGTGGTGTGTACGCCGACTGATTGGCGTAAGGGCGGACGTACCGCGACGTATTCCTATCGGGACTGCCGTGCAGGTACCTTCAAAGCAAACACTGGACTAGTAGCCGAGACAATGACGCAGTCGAACACTCACTTCCAGATGGGGTAGGACCACGTGCGTAGTTGGAACACGTCGTACTTGCGCAGCGGTTGTTGTTCCTGGTAGTAGTTGACGTTGCTGCGGTAGGGTGTCGAGAACTCGCCCACCGGCGTCATCGCTCTCATCGGACTCGCGGAGCGGCGGTACTGGCGTTCTACTGCCTGCAAATTAACGGCGGTTCGGCGACCATCTAACGCATGATACTGACTTCCAACTGATCGCTATTGCGTGTGCAAGAATCCCGAACCGGTGTGAACGAGCGCTGAACTCTGTGCGAGTACTGGAGGGCCGAGTCGACCGGCGTGTTGGCCCGCGACCATCTGCTCAAGTAGCTGCCAGACTCGCTGCGGTCGACACTACACGCGCGCCGGACAGACAATCGCCTTCGACTTCGTTCGCTCATTGGTTCCGACACGGGTAAGGTCACCGGCAAAACGCTCGTCTCAGGCCGACTTGTTCTCAGATCGATGATGACGATCGATCTGAAAGGCGAATGACGCTTACATCTCGCTGCTACCCACAGCCAACCTCATGGTGACTGGCGAACGAAACGGAGCGGGACACAGAAACAATTGCCGCTGTGGCGGTGGTCGCGTGAACAACGCAACGGAGCAACGAAAGAGCACGGCCGCACGGAGCGTGTCTGCCACCAACACAACACGAAACAGCGAATATCGACACAGACACAACTGCGAAAGTAAAGAAAGAAAGAAAAGAGCAGAGTCGGAGCGACGAGAAAGGAGTGGAGAGGCGAGCAAGCAAACACTCGAGTCTGGACACGCCGCCGACATCGCGCATTCGAGTGTCCATCACTTACGATCAGAGCTGACGCGCGGCCGATGAGGCGATATGCTGCTCCGGCCGACCTTCCGAGGACGCACCGGTCGCTGTTTCTGCGACGCTCCGCGCGCTGCAAGCGCCCCACCACCTCGGCGCGATCACCGCCCTCCGGCGCAGTGTAAAATTAGCCGAAGATAACGCCTCCCTCGTCTGCGTGCTCCAGCACCTTTACTCCTCTCGATGACGAACGGACGCCACGCATCGTTTGGCCCACGCAAATTACCCGTCAAAGGAGGAACCGTCTGCGCATTGGGCGGTCGGGCGCGTAAAAAGCTTTGACGGCGGATCGTGTCGTGCAACCGTGACTCCGCAAAAACTGTTTCTTTCTCCGCAGTTACTACTACACTCTTCATTATCACATAACGTTCGAAAAACAAAAAACCAGGGAGCAACTCATTCTTTGGCTATTTTGCACGAAAACTCTGAAACGAAAATGCTGTGTGCGCAAGAGCACGAGCATACGACTCTATGGAACTCTGGCAGCTCTGAAAAATAGAAAGAGAAATGGAAATGAGAACCGGGAAACGAATCACATCTGATGTGCGTCTGACACAATAGCAAAACTGGAAGACAATAACAACGGAAAAACGCACAACTATCCAAGGAAAATTTGCAACTCGTGAAAAGAACTGTGATCAATGGTGACAGACAATTGCTAGCGAAATCGATGTCATCAACAACCGAATCAACTGAAGCATCCATCGACTGATTGTGCTATGAATAAGTAGAAAGAACACGTATGATTTCTTCAAGATTGTAATTGTTGTGCCATTCGTGTGGAAGACTGATGAGGACACGGTTCGGTGCATTTTTCCTTCAACACACCCAAAATACAGCCGGTATCACAGATCTGAAATGAAGATATTATTGAAAAATAAATGAAGTAATCGTACCTGTTGAAAAATAGCCCGAGCTTCCTGATGCGTCTTGTTCATGAGATCGAGCTGCGCCTTGAGGAGACGCAAGTTCCAGGCGAAGTTCTCGGACGCGCGCGTGGCCTTCTGTCCGCGCAACCCGGCGTCCGTGCACAGCGTCGACAACTCCTCGTAAGACTCTGAGATCCGCTTCGTCGCCTCCTCCAACTGAACAACAAAAATTACAGAAAACCACAGGACGATTACCTTTTGCAGAAGCTGATCATGTCGCATCAAAATGTTTTTGCTGCGCGACACCAGACTGTCTAAACTCGTGAACGTCTTGCGCAACTGGTCGGGCATACTTCCTTGCGTCTCAACAGAGGGATACTGAAAAAAAGTGGCGAGTGGAATGTTTGACACGCAGCCGCACTCACCCCGTTTCCGTCAATTACGATATCGAAACTCGGCGGAAGCTGCGAAGTGTCGACTTTTTCTGGAGGCTCCTCTGAATTGGGCGACATAGAAGGAGGTGTTGCTGAAATGCGAAATCCAATAACCTTCATTCAGTAACGTCACGAACTGTTCATGGCGGCTGTTAACACTCGGCTGTGCAGCAAGCGAAGTCCTTGTCGCATTGTGCCAGCCGGCCCTAGTCCGCATTGCTCTTGCCAATCGACCTGAAGCAAATTACACAAGTTTGTATTGCAAGCGGAAGCGAAAGACCGTTGCTGCTTCCAGAAGATTGCGCATTTCAATGCACTCGGCCAGTGGCACGACGGCGGCTTTGAACAGTTCGTCGATTTGCTTCAAGCCGATCATTTTGACTCCCGTGTGCACACGCTCTGTTTTCCGCTTAACCGACATGCCACGCTTCTTCGCTTTCTGAAGGAAGCCGCATTTTATGCATACTGTAGAAATTGCTTACTCCGCCGCCTCTTCTATTTGTGATGGCGACGTGAACGAAGAGCGTGCAATTCTCCAAAGGGTCTCCTTCGTTGTTCAACAGAGTGATATGTCGGTAACCTGTAGCGTATGGATTGTCTGTATGCAACTCCAGTTGTGATGCACTAACCACTCTGTAGGCATTCGAACGGGATGGAGTATTGTCCGATAAAGTCGTCGCCTATGAAATCGTCGTCCAGCACAAGAAAACGAATAATGGCGAGCTCGGGGACGCTGATCTGGAACTGGAAACTTTCGTCGAACGACGGATTGAAACCTGCAAGCGACTGGTCGCGGTTGAATGTATTTGCGCCCAGTCAACGCACTGTCGTTCTTGACGGTCTTGGTGCGCTCTTCGGCGCAGTCCATTGGAATGCCGAACACTTCGATGACGACGAATGGATCGGCCGAATCTCCCTTCGCCGTCGACCCTCGCGGCCTCGGCAATTGCTGACCCGACAGAACACGAAGATGCAAAATCTGCGAAATAGTCTAATGATGCAGTGAAAGATCGGCGGTAACGGCACTTGAGGAGTGAGTGTGATGGGCAGTTTGTCGCCCGGTGTGAACAATTCGTCGCGCATCAACGGCGGCTTGAGTACATACCCGCAGCCTCCGTTAGCCGTGAACTTGCCCTCCTAGACGGTGCAATGGAGCGATTCGATATTGAACGCACAATCGAGATGCGCTACCTGCAGATCCATCATCAGCCCGGGTGTCTGGTAGTTCAGAGCCACAATTTGGACGCCGAAATTCCAGAACTCTTGCGGGTTCATATTCGATGAGTCAACACGGACGGCGTTGGGATAAACACGCGTGAGAAATTGCTTTGTGACGGCTGAGAACTCACTCGGGTAGGCATGGGCGATGCGCAGACAATGGCTTTCATTAAGACTGCACAGATGCTTCCGAGCACACACTGCAACCGAACCGCTCTGGAAATTGATCGCTCGGGCCGAGAGAACGCACGCGATTCGTTGACGGTCTGGAGATCCTTCAGTTGTGTCGACTGCAGAAACGGACAGATCAGCGCCGACAATTCCTTGCACAATGGCACACGGCGGTCCAGCGATCGTTTCGCCGCTCTTCGTTGCGTTTCTGAGCTTTCGTCTTCTTCCGTCACTTCGCCTTCATCCATATCTATCCTTGGAAGACGCTTGCCCTGAAAACTTTTGCGCATGAATTTTATGGTGACAGTAAGGCAAAAACAGTGCTACCACTAGCAAGATTTTGTTTCGGAAGGCTTCGGGGCTCGGTTCGTTATTTTCAGCCGTCCAGTCGACCGGGTCGTCTGCAGCAATGTACAGTCGCGAGCCGAGCACCGTCCGTATTCGATGTGCAAGTATTTTCTGCCAAGGCGTGCCCAAGTGTACTTCCATGCGAATCAGCAAGGGGTATCTAATCATTCCATAGTCAAATAGTGCAACGATGGTCGCGCCAAATTATGGAAGAATACGCACTGTGAGCGTTCGAAAGCATAGTCGGCGATAGCGACTAGAGCTTTGGTCAGCGGTAATTTCGACGTCAGCGTTCGTCCGTGGTAAATGATAGGGTCGTCAGATTCGCTGTCATCTTCAGCCGGCTCCCACACGTCCACTGAAAGAAACGAGTAAGCAATCGGAAAGTGACTGCAGCTGACAACACACGTTCGAGAAAACGACAGTCCCGCTTGAGAGCGCTGATATAGCCGTCGACGGAGCTGGGCCCCTTCAGTTGGTCTTCCACCAGATACGTGTTATTTGACGCCGCGATGAAGTACTGGTTGAATGGTCGGTCCATATCTTGGCAGACGGATCGATGCGCCCCGTCGAACAGCGAGCACTCTTCGCACAGCAAATAGTTGGTGAATCCTAAAAATCACTTAAGGACGCCGCTCGGCGGAGCGATGGCGCTGACCATCTACGGTCATGAAATGGTTGGCCTTGCCGTCGATCGACGGCTCGTACTGCTCGATGATTTTCTGACAGAGCTCTTTGTTCACTCCAATCATCTGCAAGCGGTTCTGTCCCTTGCGGCGTACTGTGTTCGACACGCACCCCCTGTTCGGTCTCGAGGAACAACTGCATGTCTTCGCAGGTGAGGTAGTCCTTGTTGGCATAGCGGACCATGAGGAAGTAGACTTCGGGGCGGGTGGCGACATCTTTGTACACGTCTACGAACTCGTCGCGCGTGATGCGGCCGCGTTGTTCGTCGGCTTTCGCCGCCGTCACTTCCTAAACGTGGCCGAGTAGAGCAGCTGCGACACGCGATGGTCCGGATCGGTGGCGAGTGGACGAAAGCGCGGATGACACGCGAGTCGAACGCCACATGCGACTTCGTTGCACTCCCAGTCGCACAAATCGAATCAGTCGACCGCCGATCGAAGCGCCGATTAACAACGACGGAAAGCGCATTAATGAACACGTCGGAATCGAATCGCAATGTCGTGTTAACGCAGCAAAAACGCCGACCACCCAGGTCGTTCGGGGCGCCTCCGCCATCAACCGACCTTTACGCGGTGTTTGATGCGATTGATGACGAGGCGACCGTTTAGCTGCCGCACCAGCTTCACCACCGACTTCTCCGATAAGTATCCTTTCCGCTCCGTATCTGTCTGATCGAACATCTCCGCCAACCAGCTGAACAAAGCGCACAGAATTGATAAAATGAGCAGAGAATAGAAGTACGGTAAGGATAGATTTACCGTTCGCGTAACGTCGCCATGCCAATAGAAGAGTTTCCCGAACCAGACGCTCGACATTCCGCTGAAGACAGTCAATTATGTAACAGATAGGCATTTTTTTTCTTCCAAGAAATATCCATTGTTGCACTCTGTACTTACGACGGTTCCCCGACGACAAAGACATCAATCCCGTGACCCAGATGTTAGCTTCGTCAGCACTGGTCGCCACCAAGTCCAGACATTCGTAGTCATCACCGTAGATAATTGAGAAAGCGCACTCTTCCTAGAATCTCCAGCATGTACTAACTTAATACCGAGCTGTTGTCCTTTAAATGCACCTGCATGTCGTTCAAACAGGCTTCAGAAGCCCGCAGAACTTCCGTATTCCTGCCAACTCGAATTTCTTTGATCGAGTCGACGGCGACTAAAAATGAAAATTTGCATGGAAATCAGAGCGCGGCACACAGACTTCGCGCTTTGTGCGGCTTTTTGTTGGTCGGCGTCCAGCGTAGGTGCGAGTAGTCGGCGTCCAGACTGAAGTGTCGTCGAAACTGCCGAACGTTGGGCCGCACCTTGGTCAGCTCCGTGCCCGTTTGCATGTGTGCCAAGCAGTCGGCAACTGAAAGTCCCTTCCGATCAGCGGCGCTGAATCCGTGCGCGTCGACAAGACGCCGTCGTCTGCGCACAAGCGCCGCCGTCCCGACCACGATGCTCAATCGATACGACGGCCGTCGGTGCCGAGATTAGCCAACTTGGCTGAGCGCACGAGAACCGCCAAACACTCCTCACCGTTCGACACCTTCTTCTCCGACGAAAGACTGCTGAAGCTGACCGTCTTGCGCGCCGGCGACCGCGCGCGCGTCCCGGACTTGATGAGCGAACTGCGCAACGGCGATCTAAAGGAAACGAGTCTCTCTCATCGACGTGCGCGAACTGACCTCGGATTGAAGGGAACGAGCAACTGGTTGCGTCCGTTCTCGCTGATGGCGGACGCGACGGACGCGTCGGACACGGACGCGACGAGCAGGTCGTCAGCGCAATCTTCGCCGCTCATGGCGCCCTGCAGAGACATACAAGTGATGAGCAGCGATGCCGCCAGCGCGACGCGGCCGGCTAATTGTTTGGGACGTTTGAAACGACTGAGGTGCGCGCTGTTGTTGGGACACGCATGGAGCAGCCGAAGGGCGCGTAGGAGATACCGGGAAGAGATTGGCGATAGGCCTTGGCGCACTCCACGAGCCCTACGGCTCAGCGAGTCGGCTTCGTCTTCCTGCCGCAATAATAGGAACAGCCCATCGTCAGCCACTGCTCCCGCCTGTCAGTTAGTCGGTGATTAAATGAGCGCACAAAAATTACACGCGCTCAAAGGGATGTCGCCGCGTGGTCGCCGACAGCGCAGAAGGCGCCGCCACCAAGTAATCGAGAACGGCGCGCCGCAAACAACGGCCCCTTCATTATTGATGGTCGAGCACAAGTTGCCCTGCACGGCCGACTAGACGACGATGACTGCTGGACGCCGTCGAGTACGCGGAGTCCGCGTCTGCCCATCATTAGCGGTCGCGACGGGCGACACGGGACCGGCAACCGCTTCATCAATCACGACTGGCCCGACCGTCCGACCACTCGTTACTCGCTGGCCCTCGAGCAACAAGCTGATGCGGCCGAGGCGCATAACGAAGCCACTGCCAATGCCGATCAATGAGCACTTGGGCCGGTCGCTTGGTGCCCAGCTGGACGCCCGCCGCGCGTCCGATCAATCCCGAGCTGCACTCCGCTCCTCCCCTCCCCCATCCCCACTCGCAACATGCAGAGTCAACAGTTTATTCACAATTATAACTCATCATCACAGCGTCAATCAGTACCAGTCCTTCAGCGTCACTACTGAGAGCGCTCGGCGCACCTCATCAGCCGTCGTGTTACTGTTCCACGAATGGAAGACGATACTTTTTGTGCCCGTAGTCATCGTAAACGCATTATCATCGAACCAGCCGAGCACGCCGTTTACTTCGAGCCACACGAGCGGCACAATCGCCGTAGCGCTTAGTTCGACGTTCACTCGACCGGCGACATCGCAGTCGACGACGTTGCGTACGGTGACGTCACCAAATGCGTCGGAGCCGACATCGAACAGCTTATTGGGCAGCAACACATTGTCCGGAGCAATCACCGAGCCGGAAGAATTGAGCAGTCGAGCACGGAAGACAAAGTCTGGCGCATCGGTTTTCAGCGATCGCTTGCTGCGATCTCGCGCGATCGGCACATGAACGGCACTGAGCGCAGGAATGTCGATATAGACTTGCTGCGAGTAGACGGGAGTAAACCCGTTGCTCCAAGCCAGCTGGTCGATGACGACGGTCGCATTCTGTACATCCGTCATCAGATCGGACACCACCGTCACTTGGAGCGTATGCGTTTCATCGATGAACTGCGAAACTATGAGTGGAGCAAAAAAGCGACGAGCGAAGTAGTGAGCGGCCTTCCAACGCAGACCGTGGTCTATTGACGCCCAAGAGGGCGCCGCCCAAATGTCGTTCAACTGCCAGTACAGTGCGCACATCGTCCTTCCTAATCCGTCGCCGTTCAAATCGGAGCGCCATCTGTAACATCAAACAATCAGTTTGCGTCAGTGAAGCAGAAAACCATCAAGCACACACTAACCTTCGATAGTGCTCCGTTTGCGCCTGGTAAGCAATGCCTTGGTGCATCTGCGACAGGAAAATCATGGCGTCGACGAAGCTGCTGTCATTTAGGCGACTCGAAGCGCAGACGTCTTTGACGCTCTCAGCGCTGCGGAACGAGCGACCGGCGCTCGACTTGGACTTATCTTTGCAGCCGGGAATGGCAAAGTGAGAAAAGGCCATGAAGAGCATCTCAATGTTGCCGCCAATGTGGTGCTGGCGATGGAGCAGCATAGCGCCGAAGTAGTTCCAGTCGTCGGTGCCGATGGCGCTTTGCAACGTCGCGCGCGTCGGCAGCGACTGGTAACCGTACTCGGACGCGCAACGAGGAATCTTGAACGTCGAATCCTGCCAAGCGTCCGAGGTGTAGTCGTAGAAGTGGATGTCGCCAAACGCCGGGTCGCTCGGGTCGCGAGCAACTCCGCCCTCCCTCAAACAGCAGCCGTGTTTGCATAATCGCAAGAGCTAAATGGAAACAACAACGCACTGGTCAGTTTCGATTCCATTCGACGGACTCGACAGCACGTATGGTCGTGAGCCAAAATCTTGGTCGCGAATAACTGGCCAGACGGTGTCTTTATACAACTTGACATAGTCTTTGACCATCGCATCTTCAGGAAAGTTTTCCTCCCGCCACCAGTGTGATCTGATTGCCACTTCATTTTCGTTGTTGCCCGCCCAAATCAAAATTGACGGATGGTATTTCAGACGATTGACCTAAAGCAATTGCAGGGTGCAAATACGTTTATTCGTCAATATTACCTGCTCGCCGATCTCCGCCCGGACATTGGACAGGAACCTCGAGTCGGTCGGATACAGTGCGCAGGCGAACATAGCGTCTTGCCAAATAAGAATTCCACTTCGATCGGCCAATCGATAGAACAGATCCGACTCGTAGATTCCGCCACCCCACACTCTCACTGTATTCATGTTCGCTTCAACCATCGACGCAAACAAGAACTGAACGCGGTCCTTGCCGATCCGCGATTGGAATGGATGCGCAGGAATCCAATTCGAGCCTGAAAATAGACGCGAATCAATCAGTGACGGCAGGACGTAGTTGGCGCACCCTTCAGAAATACCGCCACGCCATTGATTTCGAAGAAAAATGTTCGCCCCTTTTTTGGATTCTTCTCATCAATCAAGTCCTGAACGAGGCGAATGCTGCGAAAACCGATTTCAATGATATCTGACATGATTGATTTCTTATCTGAAAGAAACACATGAAATAATATACTATAATAATATGTACACTTGGCGCACCAGGAAAAGTGAGCGACGCTTGAACAGAATAGAGTTTTTGCGCGCCGTAGCCGCTCGGCCACCACAATTGCACGTCGCCCGATGGAATAGTCAAATTCAGACTGACCACCGAAACGCCGCCGGCTGTTGAACGAGTGTTGACACTCTGACGAATCGCTAACTCGGGCAATCTGACTGTTGCCGTGATGTCGACTGCGACAGAACAGTACAGGAACAGCTCCGCATGCACAGTCCATGTTGCTGAAAGTCGCATTAAAATTAAATTAGAGGAATGTCCCAATGAGCAAGTAAAATACCAACCATAATTGTTTGCTTTGATTGGAACGGCAGAGATGCGCCGGAAAAAGCAGTGGTCGACCGGCTCAATGAAGATATTTTTCCATATTCCGACAGTTGGGAAGGACGGGCCCCAGTCCCAACTGAAGCTCGACTGAGCTTTACGAATGAAGTTCGGATGGCACTGTCCACGTTGAACCGTCGGGGGGCAGTCGGGTGGAACGCCATGACCGACCTCAATCTACAACGCAAATCGTCCATCGTCATAAGTCACGTACATGACAACGTCTCCGATCATACATTGTATCGCTCTTCCTGACGCTTCGCATAAGTCACGGGTGATTGAAAGCGCACAGTCAGAACATTTTCGCCCACTTGGACGAACTTTTTGACATCGACGACGACAGGTAGAAACTGGTTGTCGCAGGTCGCTACGATCTGGCCATTGATCAGTACATCGGCCACCGTATCCAACCCTTCGCCGACAAGCACCAGTGATGACTTCTAAAAGCGGACAATCAGTAATGCAATTGTGCAGGAAATGGATACAGCGAATGAAGATGCGTCCATGTTAAACTTTCGTTCGTAAGTCCAATTCGAAGTAGCGATCCACTGAAGTGCTTCACCGTTATTGCCGAGCAGAGGGTCTGGGATGAGTTTGGCATCACGCATGTCGGTGTAAATATCGCCCGGTACAGTAGCCGGTCCGACAAACTTAGCCGCACTCGCATCCGAACCACGAAAAGTCCATTGACGACCGCTCAAATTGATTCTTTGTCCATCACCAGTGTGCAGCAGGAAACCAAGCAGAAGTGGAAAAATGACCATTGTAAAACCCTTCCGATCAAGTTAATGCTTTGCGTATGTTGGAATAGATGATGCGAATGATTGACATTGTGGATATTGCGCTAGTTGGGATCAGAACCTCGCTCGATGAACTCGAACAAGACGTCAACAGTAAGAAGAAATTTTATTCCAAAGGAAACAGTTGGAAAGTCAGTAAACATATAGAAATGCGACGGTGCACAAGTGCTTCTCACGAACCGGTGAAGTGGATGGATATGTGCATTATGCAACAGGTTAAGAACTTATGCTAAGTGCGCGCTTGAGCAGCATTTCGACGGTGCGCTCTTCCGCTTCGGACGATTCTAAAACACCATTGTGCAAAACAGTCGGCAAGAGGAGTGTACCTTGCGTGTCGCCGTCGCCAGTTACTTCTTTCTCCAGAGCCAACTTCTGCTGCGCGCATTTGAGCATGTGTTCTTCTACCGTGCCCTCGGAAATGAGTCGAATCACAGTCACCTCTCTGCAACGGCATCATCAGTCGCCAACCGGGAAAGCAAAGCGCACTTGGTCTGTCCCATGCGATGACAACGATCTTCCGCCTGCCGATCGTTGTACGGATTGAAGTCGATATCGTGCAGAATGATGTTCGACGCCGACGTCAGATTGATGCCCAGGCCGCCCGCCTTCGTCGACAGCAGAAAGATGAACAGATCCGAATCGCCGTTGTATTCGTCAATCAATTCTTTTCTGAAATGCAACAGTCACCTACAAAAAAAACTGCACCATGCGCACCTGTCCATGACTTTGGTGGAGCCGTCGAGTCGAACGAACTTGTACCCGCGCACTTCCAGATACACCTCCAGAATGTCGAGCACGGTGGTGAACTGACTGAACAGCAGCACCTTCTCGCCCTGTTAATCTCGTCAGCTAAGTTATCGCTCAACTATAGCGTACCTGGGCTTTGATACGCGGCAGAATTTCATCGAGCATTTCGCATTTCCCAGAATCCAGCACAAGATTGTCGGGCAACGCAAACTAAACTTCATTTGCCATGTGAAATCTCGTTAGAAAAAATGAGAACACGGAAAGAACCTTTGTTGTGCTCGTAAATTTCTTGCACAGCTTCGAGATAGCAAAATCCGACATTTCGCACAAATCTAAGTGCACATATTCCGAGTTCTTGGTTCTGTACTGAGCTTCCTAAATAAATTGAACATTGCAATTGACAAAGAAAAATGAAGGCGAATACTGACATGGCCGACGAGACGCTTAGCGATCGGCTTGAGTTTGTCTTCTGTGTAATGGCGCCGATGGAGCAGCGGATGGTTGGCGGCTTTGCGCAATTGCATCAACTGGCCTGCGCCATTGAGCCGTTCGCCGTCCTCGCTCATCGCCCGGTACTCGTCGACGATGCTCGTGTAGATGGTCGACTGTGCGGGCGTCAGCCGACATTCCCGGATCTGCTCAGTCTTCGCGGGCAACGTTTTCAACACCTGAACGCAATCAACTATGTCATACATATACACATTCCTAATACATTCACGGCACTTACGTTTTTCTTCAATCGTCGCAAAATGAACGGTTGCAAAATGGCTTTCGCCTGTTCTATTTTCTCCTGCTCGTACAGCGCGCTGCTCTGAGCGTTCGCCACCTTCTAAAAAGTTGCGAACATTCAACTGCGACGGCACGAATGTGCGCCTCATACCTGTACCTGCTGAAACTGCTGCAGTACTTGGTTGATGTCGTTCAAGTAGTCGGTGAACATGGACGTCATGGTGAAGTACATCAAGGAGATCAACTCCATCAAACTATTCTGCAGCGGTGTTCCGGTCATCAGAATCTTCCGCTTGCCCTTTAAAAAAAAAATTTTTAATTTAATATTTTCATCTCAACAAAGATGAGCGAGAAAGCATACGGTACCTTGATCTTCATGAGATTCCTGTACCGCGCCGTCGTGCAGCTTTTGAGCATGTGACCTTCGTCGTAGATGATGTAGTTCAGACGGAAAGTCTTGAAGAATTGTCGGTCGTCCGCCTTCGATGAAACCATGTTGTAGGTAGTCAGCAATACATCGGTTGTCTGAAATTACCTATTACTTTGCAGATCGACCGCGCAAAGGAAAGTTATAATACTTGGCGAAAGTTTTTCTGATGCGCATTATTGCGCAATTGTCTGCGCTCTTCTTGACTTCCATAGTAGGGCACAGTTTTAATCGACGGACACCACTTGTGCAATTCGCTCAGCCAATTCTCTGAAAACATTCCAGTGATGATCAGCTATCCAAGACGATGTTGAGAGAATATACCAATTGTAGACGATGGAACGACGATTAAATGAGGACCCTTTTCGCCAGTTTCTTTGAGGTACGCGAGAAATGCGATGACTTGAATTGTCTTGCCCAACCCCTAAAAGTACGCCGGTAAGGTATGCGAGGCCAGATAGGCGCAGTCTAAATCACACAAACCATTTCATCGCCAAGAATCATGTTCAGTCCCACTTTGTGCATCAACGCCAGCCAGTTCAGTCCGACTTGTTGATAGGGGTGAAGCACACACCTGATAGAGCTATCATTGCCGAGAGAGTTCGCAACGGCTCACTCACTGCTCGGCTAACAAGGTTGGCTGGCGAGTGAGTTGATCGGCGGGCAGTCTGACGAGAGCATCTTCGATGGCGAGCGTCTGGTGCTTGCAGTCGGCGAGAATGTTCTCCAGGACGCTTCGATTCGACAGGAAGTCGACGTACGCCGAAGCTATCGATTCGCTCACTCCGCGCAACTTTGCTTCGAACAATTTCTCGCGCTAAATTGGAGGAGACGTGGATGCGGACTATTGTGACGAAAACAGAAAGACTAACCAAATCGTTGTAATCGTCGAAAGGGCGAACGGACTCGATGTATTCCACCGCTTTGGCGGAACACTTGGGCGCAGTCAAAAGCTCGTCAGTACCGGCTTCATTGAAGAACTGCACACATTGCTGCTTGAGCTCAGACTGTGAGAATCGTTTGCGCGGCGGCTTGGGCGGCAGCTCGAACAAGGGCGCCGGAGATCGAGACGAACGACTGGCCTGATCGTCGTCGTCGGGCGTGTACTCTCGGTCGGAAGTTTCGCTGAGCTCGACTAAGTCGTCGTCGTCTTCGCCGGCGACTGCACGACTCAACCGCTCGTTGCGCAGTTTGGCGCTGACGCCCTTCAGTGTGTGCAAGTCGGTGAGGTTCTTGCGCGTGTCTTCGGGCGATCGCTCCGGCGCGCGGCGTCGTCGGTCGCCGTTGGCCTTCGGCGCGATGACCATCAAGTCTTCTTCCGACGATGACGACGAGCTCTCAAATACCGCTCGTCGTTTCGTCAGTGGCCGATCGCGGAGTTTGTCTCCTGTGGGCTGATGCGCCAAGCGCGGTTTGCCCAACCAAACGGCCGTCGGCGACGAAGCGGACGGTGTGCCTTCGCTCGACGAAGACAGCAATCGACTTCTGCAAAAAATTACCGTCACAGGAACGAGAGCGCTGCTATCACCGCACCTTTTCTGAGATTGATTCGCAGACGCAAGTGATACCGGTTCGCTGTCCGCTACATCTTCGTCATCGGAAAAGATCGCCTTCTTTCGACGTTGCACTGAAAAGACGCCAAAAATTATGTTTTCAGTGAAAACTTTCATTTACACATAACACGTAGTTCAAAAAATACACATTTAAAAATGAATTGTACCTCCACTCATTGAACCATTTGAACTCTGGCTATCCTTGAAGTCGTCGACCGTAGTGTTCAGGCTTCTACCGTGACTGATTGAATTATGCGAGCTTTGACTGAAGTCGACCGTGGTGTCCAGTGAAGATTCTAACCCGTTGCTTGTTGTTTTCGTGTTGTTGGACAACAACTTTTTCTCTTGGTCAACTGGTACGCCGTATCTCATAGATCGCACGACCTGAAAAGTACAATGGCTATCAACAGAGCGCAATTAAATCAGATATCAGAGCAGTGACAATATTGTTAGGAGAAAAATAGTTGGATAACTTAACTCCATTACAGGTAGACAATGAATGTGGCAGTATAAAAATGACCGACCTGGTGATACGGGACAGGCGTACATTGAAAACTCTGAAGCAGCTTCATTCCCTTCACGTTCTCCTCCTTCGCACTAGACGGCGACTTGCTGTCGGTGATTTCTGTCGACTGCTGCTTGGGCGTCTCCTTTCCCAGCCACAGCTGACTCATTCCGTACCAGTAATCCCCCTGGAATAACACTATGTACTTTGTTCAAATTTGTTTACCAAAAAGACTGAAGAGCGAGGCCTATCTGCTGAAGATAAAAACAGTACAAAAGCCGATCAATATAGTGTACAGAATAGTTTTATCGACCATATTCACAGCAAACAAAGCTTTAAAGGACTGTGATGGTGAAAGAGTCGTCGGTTGAAGTCGGGTTCAGCCACAGCCAATCGATCAGATCAGAGCGCGCGCACGACCTCGACTCAACATTCCTGTACAAATTTCCACACGCGCAGATACGCAGGCAAGAAACATGAAATGAAATATTTTGGCAACAGAAGCATGAGAAAAAGAAATTGATAGCTCTATCGGAAGGAGAATTGAAAGATCTATGTTGTACACTAAACTGATTTCGAACTTGCTCGGGAAACGGAAAACGGAACATGCAGAAACATTTCGCTGCCTTTGCCCAGCGTGTTGAGACGTGCAGCGGACCCGTGGCTTTGTTTTCCATTACCGTAACATAGTGTGCATAAGCAGAATTTACCTGAAACACGTATCGTACTTTAACTCAATTATGGGATAAAATCCAAAAATTTGGTTCAATCAACAGTAACTTGGTCAAACACAACTTTTTGGATCCCTCGGATTTCTCACTTTGGTAGGTTTTTCACTTCTGTGTTCGATTCGTTGAAGCCCGTCCAATGCCGGTTCATGCTATCTTCTTCGATCATGGCTAGCTGGTCAATCGAAAAGTTTATCATGGTTTCTTTAAATAAACAGTCGATACACTGAACAAAAAATGATTCGTTGACATAGGCGGTTAGCTAGATGAAAACTGCTGATATACAGGGTGGCCCAAAAAAAGATGTACACTTTTTAAAATGGCTATATCTCCACAAAAGCTGATCAGATCTCTTTGAAAAATTAATCACAACTACCTCTAGATATGTTCTATTACATATTAAAATTTCATTATGATTGGCAAAAGTAAAAGCATTATACAGCGATTCATGTGCGATGCGCTAAAGTTTGCAATTTTGGTATGATAAACAGGTTTTCTTTAGAAGTTATTTCATAAGAACTTTGCGGTTCTAAATGGGCTTTGCAAACAAGAAAGCTGAAGTAGAGGGCTAATTTTCAAAACATACTTCACAAGATTTGATTAAATTTTGACTGAGATATAGCAAAATGAATGTAACCCGTATTGCAGGCACGCGCAAGTGAAAAAAGACGATATTTTTTATAGATGGGGTCGGTGCACCGGTACCGGTACCGAAAT